>SEMN01000272.1:0-154269 GCA_005408345.1 Macquaria australasica
TGGTGAGTGCTATAAATGGCACACAAAAGAACTTTGAAATGCCCCTTTTGTGTATTTTCAGACAAATATACAAAAAATGGTACACACAAATTGTCTGACATAGGACTGTAACTACCTATTATGTTTTGTATTCATTAACCTACCGATTATTTTCTTAAATAATTATATTAATCCTTTGATCAACAAAATTTCAGCAAATAGTGACGTTTTCTTAACATCACCTACAGTCCAAAACCCAAAGATATTAAGTTTACTATCATGGAGGATAAAGAAAACCAGTCAGTCAGTGTATGTTTAATCACAACTTAACCTATCCATAAACAAACTGAATATCCAGCAACTTTGTTTAACTTTGGAGGTCAGATTAATAGTTGTTGAGTGAAAAAACGTATTGTATTTTTGGATGCAGATAATGGATTATTACTTTTTTTCCCCACATTATTTGCTGGCTCCCAGTCTTACATAAATGGTTAAACAGTAAAGTAAAATACAATAAAAGATAACACTCATAATCCCCATTAATACCCTGGTTTTTACAATTTACATTTTATTTTTGTTATTATTGCAATAACTGGCCCTGGCCACAAGGGGGAGCACCACCTCTCTTTCTATATCAAGACGTCACAAAGTTTACTGTGAGTTACCCTATTGTACTGTAGAGAAAATGTGTATCTTACACTATTTTGTTAAAAACATTAGTCAATGATTTTTAAGGGCGTATACGTTTTGAAAAAGCTGTACATAAGTTTTTCAGAACTACTAATCAGGTCATCAGATGATATTAAGAGACTGTCATTTTTCTTAAGTTATGGAGTTATTGTGTACTCTCTAAATACATGATAGGATTGAATAATTATTGAGAAAATATCATATGTTGTGATCATTTTGGCCAGCCATCACATTTTTAATGCCACAGACCACAGACTGTCCAACTTCCACTTTCTTTTCATCCTTTATTCTCATTTAGAAACAACTCCAGCCTGCAGCAGCTGAAATAAAGCCAAACAGGGAATAAAACGTCTGTCTATGTGGACAGGTGGACTGACCTTTAGCAGCGAGGTCCAGGTGGTTTTTGATTCTTCTTTCCCTCTCTTCCAGCTGCTGGGCCAGCTGAGCGTTTTTCCAGCCTGAAGATTTACAACATGGACAAAGACAGAAATAATCAGTGCTGCCATTTCTCTATAGTTTAACATCACAACTAAAAACCAATCCATCAATGTCCTTTATTCCTAATCAATCGTATGTACGTTTAGACACTAACCCTTCTTCATAGTTTCGAGGAAGCCTTCATTTTGGGGCAGGGCGGTGGGCGGGTGTTTGATCCTCTCCGGGATCCTCAACTTATCTCTGACCAAGGGGTGTCTGAGCAGGGCGACTTGACCCAAGGAGAAGCAGTTGGAGGTCAGCCAGTAGGTAAAAACTGCCTGAGGTTTGTTTGAGAAGAAAAGGATTTTAGACTATTTAGAACTGACAAAATGTGCAGCAGCAGCAGCGGGTTTAAGATGTTTAAGATGTGTTTCCTGGTACCCTTTCAGTCTGATGTGAGGTGAGGCTAAACCACTAGAACACAAACTGATGTGAGTGAATGACAGACTGACCGTGGGGAAGTTGATAGTGAGCGGGAGGATGACAAAGGGCATGATCCTGAACACAGTCTTCATGGCTCGCAGGTTGGGGTTGTCGATACCAGACTCTGCACCCAACTAAAAAGAGAGAAAGGACAACAGTTTATAACATGATCATAACACCACCTATCACAAACTATATCAGCCCCAATAATAGTCCTATTAGTCTCATAATTGTGCTGATTGTTTATTCAGGTTGGCATTGAAAAAGCATTGAAAAAATACAGATTAACAGGGTTGATATTATTCTACAGTTACTGTGACCTTTCTTTCTTTCTTTCTGAAAAGTTGGGTAAAAGCTGGCTGACCTCCAGGATGAAGAACATAGTTCCAGTGACGGCCAAAGGCAGGATATAAAAAGGATCTGCTGCCGTCAGGTCTGTAAACCAGAGCAGGCCTCCTGTCTGCAAGCTGGGCACCGGCAGATAGGCCATCTTCCTCAGTGCGATGAAGAAAGAAATGAAGACTGGTGCCTGGGGGAACAGCAGTGAAACATTTCACTCATCAGCTCCTAATAATGTTTGTAATCTCCTTACATGTGCATAACAATGTACCCGTTGTTAAGTTGATTTTATTTCATTCAAATTTGTCTCCACAAAAGGCCAATGTATATAAACACGGACGTGACAATGGATTGATAAATTAGATACATACTTTGTTTTTGTCTTACAGGAAAGTTGAGATTAATGATTAGATTTAAGCCAAAAACACAGAGTTAATGTAATGGTGTCACAGCCCAGTACAATGTAACAGTGTACACAATATAAAGACAAAGACTGACCTGCACCATAGGAACTAGGAAGCCACGGAGAGGATTTACATCATGCTTCTTCTGGAACAAGTTCAGGTCAGAGTAGGCTTTGGCAACTGCAACATACAAACAGCAGCTCATGACAAGTTGTTGAGGCTGGATCTTTACAAGCACACATACAAATAAACATCTAAATTGTCACTGAAAAGACAAATGCAATGAAGAAAGAAGAGCAAAATTTTACATTCAAATTTGTTTCCACTCTGTTTGGCCTCCGTCATCCTGGTAGTGAGTTTGTTCATCTCAGGCAGAACATTGTTCAGCTTGGCTGCCTCCCTCTGGCCCTTCACGATGACTGGAAACACAGCCAAACGAGCCAACACCGTTCCTATAAGAGGGTGAGGGATTAATAGAAACAGAAAAGAGGAAGAAGAGGATAGGAAAGGACACAGGACATACACTTAAAATGAGACTCAAGGAAACCATCATCCTCAGATACTGATAAAACCTGCCTTAACTACTTTCCCAGAATGCCTAAATGTTGACATACTGATTTATAGTTAGTTTTAAAAAAAATCTGTGCTTACCTACAACAATGGCCCCCCACCAGGGCAAACCAAGATCCACGTGCATGAACTCTAACAAGTTCTGGATCAGCCCCACTGGCGTGTTGCCGGCCAATCCCAGCTCTGCTAAACCGACTTCTGTAGACGCAGCCTGCAAGACCTCCACTGCCGTCGGTGCAGCATCAGCCACCTGCTCAAAGACTGGCTGCGTTAAAAGAGGGGCGGGGTCAGCGGACACAAGCTCAGGGGAGGAACCAAAGACTGGAGGAGGAAGAGGAGGAGAGATGTCCACTACTGGTACTGCCATGGAAACGGGCTCAACTGGGATCTGAAAATATCAATGAAAAATGAATTCAAGTTAGAAGGTAATGAGAGGCCTTAGATAGATGGTTTAAAAAAAGATGTAGTCTCAGCCACCTGTTCAGTGATTGGTTGTGCGATGATGGGGGTAGGGTGAGAGGACAGAGAGACTGGAGCTGCCAGGAGCCCATCCTCAGGTGGGATCTGTCAATATAAATACAAATATCAATACCAGCATGGTACAGGTGTAACGACTCATTCAAAATCATAAAATCTCACATTCTGGCTGCAACACGATTCAGTTCACTTAGATAGATTTCAACACTTCCAATATAGAAACACTTATTCTCTGTTTCTATATTGGAAGTATTGAAATCTAACATCTCACAGAATGTGTTTATATAGTTTATGGTCAAAATATAGTTTACGGTCAAAAGGGAAAATTCTTCCGCAACATAAAAACTATAGAAGTCTGATTTAGTTAATAAGAAATCCACAAGTCAAACTATTCAGTTATATATCTGAATATAGCTTTATCTCACATGGTTAAAAGACTGTGGACTGAGCCCTCCGTCTTTCCTCTTGAGCTCTGATGACGACGACCTGAGTTTGAGGTGCCGTTCACTGATGCAGCTCGACAGCAGCTTTGCCGTTAGACTTATCCCCTGTATGCCAACTCACCTGTGAGCTGTTGTGTCTGACTGCCACGGCGTTCACCCAGAGGAACTTCCCGTGCTGTCTGCGGCCCAGCAGAGTCCTGGTGGCGGGGCTGTGACACTCAAACACTGTGTGCAGATGAGACCTCTGGAGCAACCGCTGTTTGTGAACCAGAGGGACAGAGTGTCAGCCAGATGCACACTTTACATAATAAACAGCAACCTGATGACACACATGGGGGCTGTTTCCGTGTCACATAGCATCGCTTAGCTGTAGTTAAGAACGGGTTCAACTAAACGATTAATCAACAGCAAATTAATAGACAAATATTTTTATAATTAATAATTTAAGTCTTCTATCAAGCAAACATGCTACATTATTTGGTTAGTTTCTCAAATATAAGGACTTTCGGTTTTTCTCTGTTTAATATCAGTGTAGATTCAGATATTTGGGTTTTGTACTGTGGGTTGATGTTCAGAATGGAGCCCCACACACACACACACACACACACACACACATTAACTGATTAAAAACAACTTAAAGATTAATCAAATGAAAATAACCATTAGTTGCATCCCTAAACCTGTTTGCTCTGTCAATCTGAGCACAGCTGAACTGGACGTATTATAACCTGATTCAGAGCAACATAATAATGCCATATGTTTATTTGTCTTATTTTCCTCCGTAAACGGTGATAAAGTAAATTCAGATTTCCCAGTTCAGCCAACAATATCAAAAGCTGGGAGAAGAATTATGTGTTTTATTATTTATAATCTAGTATTGTATTTTGACTATCACAAAATTAAGATTTCATTACACTATACTTTGAATGCAAATGTAAATATCGTTAAACATTTTGCCCCGTATCAATAATTATTGCCGTAACAGCTTTGCCAACTCTGTCCTACAATAAATACATTTATGATTATTTGTTTTATGTGACTTATAACCTCAAATAACAGAACAATTCAAAGGTGATTCACCTGCCTACGTTACTGACAAACCTACCACACGTACTAAACTTGAAGTGGTGCATTAATCAAAACGCTGCTGCTGTGAACTGAGCGGGTGGTGAAAACTGCCCAACGGATCACAGGCTCTCAGCTCCCCTCCATCACGGACATATACAAACAGCGCTGTCTGGGTAGGGCGAGGAATATCGTCAAGGACGCCTCCCACCCGAACCACAGACTTTTCACCCTCCTCCCGTCCGGCTGACGTTACAGGAGCCTCAGCTCCCGTACCAGCAGGCACAAGAAGAGCTTCTTCCCTGAGGCTGTGTCTCTGCTGAACACTCCCCCCCCCCACTTTGAGCATCACTGCTCTTTACTGCACTGTATAATTACTGTATAATTACTGTATAGAACTTTAAATTTTCCATTTGCACTAGTCAGTACTCTGCTCGCACTAGCCTGTTTACACATCTATTGCTTACTACTCCACTGACCATAAACTGTATATATATATATATAGTTATATATATATATATATATATATATATATATATATATATATATATATATACACACACATATATACACATATATACACATACTGTTCATAATATATTACTGTACATATATATATTATTCATAATGTATATATTTGTTTTATTTCCCACACACTAGCCACTTCCTCCATACATATTTATTTTCTTTCCTGTACATATTGTGCATCTTTGTACATGTATGTATATCACTGTACTTATACTTATACCTGCACTTTCTGTAAATACTTCTATATTCATGCACTTCTGGTTGGATGCTAACTGCATTTCATTGGCTCTGCACGATGACAACAAAGTTGAATCTAATCTAATCTTAAATTTATCAGATAATCCTCTCTCTTGTGTCACCAGCTTGCGTGTGCCTCTTTTTAAAAGTTACTACACAAGATTACATTGGTCTGACACGCATGGTAGTATTACCCTCACAGCTTTGAACTCAGAGATTAACTCAAAGACCCGAGCTGTAGAAATCCACCCTTTAACTGAACTTTATGACCCAAACCTCAGATGAACCAGGCTCAAGTCGAGCTTAACCTCAGATACAGTGACCTCTAGCGGCACGTAGGTGACTTCTACAGGACACAGCAGCTGGGTTTGGACTGAACAACAGGTTTGAAACATCAACTCTGGGCTGACGGCAGAGAAACAGCCCAAGTATCTCAACTTCAGGAGAAATGCTGCGGTGGTTGTTGCTGCTAACAGAGCCACAAACACTTCGATGACGTCCAAAAATAAACTCCTGGAGGTCTTAAGCGCGCATTTCAGTGCTTCTAGCTAAACTGGCCGCGTTGTTCCCGTTTAAAAACCTGGTTATTCTGCAGCTTTACTGAGCGTCGGAGGACGCTGTCAAAGTCAAAGTCACGCAGAAGGCACGCAGCGAGGATGCTCGCCGGGCTAGCGAGTTAGCCGGGGGAAATCGCTCTTTGTGTCTCCGTTCCGGGAGCAGGTGTAAAGCACCAGGTGTGAACCTGTACAGAAGACATACGTGGCTCCGCATGTCCGAAAGCGGGTGGCTGCCTCGGCTCGGTTTCCCAGTCGTCCGCAGGAAACATCTTGCTACGCAACCCGGAGTCACCCCGCTCCTGATGGCAGCCATGTCGGGGGAAATAAACCGCTACGGAAACTGTGAGGAGTCAATTTATTTTGGCTGTTTGCGACTTACTTCGCCCATGTTTAGTGTTCATGTTTTCAGTGACTACAAGACACACTAAATACATACAGTACTCATAGAATATATATGACGTGTTCATCCTGCACTTTGTGTCAAATTTAAAGATTATGCTGAAATATAGAAAACAAAATATACACAAAGCACCTCACATTTATGTGGGCAATAGCGATTAACGTTTATCTGTTTATCTCTCCAACCAATAGTTTGCATACTGCACATTCCTGGTATCCTAAATTACACAAACAGTGAATGTGATTTTTCATTATCCATTTCCATGACACCTGTGGTCATTATGCAGAGTTTATATCTTCAGCACCATTATAAATTAGAGGGAAAACTCAACCTGACTGTCCAGATGTCATGTGAATTCCTGTAAATGTTTGAGAGACTGAAAGTGAAAATAAAATCTGCTATTTCACAGTGACACAACATTACTGCTTCATTTAGGGCAGGGCACAGGGTTTCTGCTGGATCCTTTCAGGTATTCTCAGCCTCTCTCTGACTCACAGGTGTCTGAGTTAGAGGCAAGTGTATTTATATCTCAAAGATATATTTCCTGGTACAAAGTGTTCTTTCAAAGTATACATGATATGATCTCAGGTGAGGTTACACCAGTAGAACGAGGATTAAAACAAAAACACACATGAAAATCAGACTTAACACAGGGAAGTTGATAGTGAAAGGCAGGGTGACTAATATTGGGGTTGTCAATACCAGACTCTGCCCCCGAAAGTGATTATTAAGGAGAAGGACAAGTAACATTCAGCTGATCGTACAATGACACAATATTGGCATATTGTCCAATGTGACTAATTGCACATTTATATCATACACACTTGTTTCTTGTAATTTCACTGTTGTTATTTTTGTCTACGCTGATCACATGACATCTGAAAGGGAGACTTCTTTTGTTCCGTTTTGTTTTCGTCCTGAAGTTTATTCCCTTTCTTCCTGTTAAAGGAGTTTCTGGGAGTTTTTCCTTGAGAGTCTAATAATAGAGGCGGTCATATGCCGTACAGATTGTAAATCCCTTTGAGGTAAATCTGTGATTTTGGGCAATACAAACAAAATTGACTAGACTTGACACTTGACTTCTCTGACTGTTTTAGGGTGTAAAATGTAAGATAATCTCTTCTGCCACCATGACTTTTCACAAAACAGTGTGTCCAAGTTTGGTTGAAAGTGAAAAACATATAATCTAAAGCATCTATAACTAAGCCTAATTGATTTAAAATAGAACGGTAAAATAAGAAAACACACTAAAATAAAATAACATCTATTCAAAGATTTACATTTACATTTTATTTCCTTACACAATCTCTTGTCTGAAATCATATTAGATGTTACATTCAGTGTCATCTATTTATATATCTCTCAACAATTTAACAAGAGCATTTTGAAAATAAAATTAAATAAGTCAATACATTTCTTCAACTGTATAAAACCAAATGTATACATTTGAACAAAGTGAGAAGAGCAACAAAAGACAAAAATTGGATGATCATTCGGTCTGTGAATGTGATTTCATTATAATCTATTACAGACTGATGCAATAAATCCGCTCTATAATCTAAAATCTCTCTCATTAAACATTTTACATTTGCTGCAAACAGGAAGTGATGCAGTTACCCCAAAATAAGCAAAGGTGATCTGTTAAATAAACTGAATCAGACTGAACAAACAAAAGAACAGTACAGTAACATAGACACTCAAACTGCATAAAGCAGAAAGATCAAAGGGAAAATATTCAGTATTACAGTACTGTCCATACTGCCTGATTGGTAACTGATCTCTGGCAAGTAGAGTGCAATGTTACTATCAATAAGTATCAATTAAAAACTATAAGTACAATCTCATGAATCACCACAATGACAAGCAGTCTTGTAAAATAACAATTTGTGTTACTCTGTGCGAAGTATGTGTTTCATCTTAATCTGACTCTGAATCATGTGCATATTTCTGGCGTTTACAAGACAAAACAGAAAGACACGTAGTGGTTTTTTTCTTTTTTCTTTTTTCTTTTCCTCTTTCCATTTCAGCAGCCTGCTCTTGTGAGACTCTTTGCCTTTTTTTGGTTTTTGAATGACTTGTACTGTTTGTCTCATCCTCCTCTTTTGCATTTCCAATGACTCCTTTGGCTCTACGTGTCTGTGACACACTCAGGTTTAAACTGTCAAATCTTTCTGGCAAACTGTCCTTTGCATCTGTTTTTGGATCAGATTTTCTTTCAACATTTCCTTCATTATTTTCGACCGAACTCTTAATGCCGTCTTGTGAGGTTCCACCTACAGTTTGTATGTTTATGCACCTTGTCTCTCTGCTTGTTTGAACACCATCCTTAATTTCCTCTTCAATTATCTTCACATAACATGTTCTTGACTGCTCTGAACCACGTTTTCCTTCCATTGTATTTTCATTAAATTCAGTTCTTGTCGTCTTTTCAACACTGCCATCTCCCTGATTCTCTGTCAGTCTTCTGCTTCCTGACGATCGTGAGTCTGCCCTGTTTTGAATATGTTCACCTCTTTTATTTTCCTGCTCTTTGGCTTGTTTCACCACACCAACATCTTTATGTCTTGTATGTGTAACACTGGTTTTCTGCTCTGATTGGTTCGGCCTGATATCTAATCCTCCCTTGTTTTGATCCTCTTCATCCTGGCAGTTATCATCTCCTCTCTTTTGTTCCTTGACTCCCTGAACATCTCTCTTCTCCTCTCTCTGTTGCTCACGTTTTTTATACTTGCTCCTGCTTTGTTGTTTACGCTCCTGATCCTCTTGTTGCATGTTCTGTTCACTATCACCAACTCTTCCACTGTCCTGAAACTCATTATAGAGCTTTTCTGTCCCTGATGCCATCCCTCTCTCATCAGCTCCAGTTTTTCCTTCCTCGCCTCCCTGTTTGTCCACATTAACAGGTTTGAGGACATAATCTTGTCCAACTTCCTGTGCGCCCCCCAGATCTTCATTTATGTTCTGTCTAACATCGACTAATTCTTCATTGTCCGGATGCTCTACAACCATGTCGAGGCATTTTGTCAAGGATTTTCCCTTCTCCTCTGACTGTTCATCATCTCCAGTCTTTCCATCCTTGTCTGTTTTTACATCCATTACTCTCATCTGTGCATCGCTCATCTCGTCTTGTTTGTTAAGATGACCATGTATTGCAAGACTGTCACTGACTTCCGGTTTAAAATCATGATTAATATCTGGTCTCCTCTGTCTAACATCATCTAGTCTTCCACTGTCATTGTCCTGACCGTTGACACTCTCTTCAAGTTGAGTTTCTCTAGATACATTTTCTCTCTTTTCTGCCTGGTCATCAGCCTCTGCTTTTCCCCCCTTGTCTTCCCCATTATCCATTATTACTTTCCCCTCATCTCTCTGTTTTTCGGCCTGAGCATCTTGAAGATCCCTTCCCTCATTACACTTCTGATTATTGTATGGTATGCTTTGCCTGGCATAAACTCCATTGTCCTGATCTTCTACATTATTGCTGTCTTTGGAAACACCCACTGCAGTGTCATTACCCGCGTCTGCTGCCCCCTCACACTCCCCTCTCTCTCTCATCTTTACAGCATCTTGACGTTGGTCAGAGATATCACTGGTCGCAGGCGGGAAGCCTCCAGGAGCAGACACCTCCCTGATGTCTTGAATACAAGTATCTGCAGCATGCTCTGGAAAGTAGGTAATATAAAATAAATTCAGGCAAATTACCAAACAATTTGATGTCATTCACAGTACACATTAGTAAACATAATGGAAATATTTGCCATCTTACCATTAGTTTTCCTGTAAAAAAGAAGATAAGCACTGTTGGATCTAGTGAGAGAAATGTGAACAGAGAGTGAGGTCAGTTTCAAATACACCAAAATGTATGGCTTATGTTTTATACAGGGGCTTTCAGTTGTGTATGTGCACATGAAAAGTGTTACTTTTGGGTGTTTTTTTCCTTGCAAACACTGTAAATACATAGATCTGCAGTATATGTGTATGTGTACATGTGTAGGTTACTATGGGTGCTTTGGTGCATGCATGTCTGTAGATATTGGGAGATATATGTATGGTGTAACATGGTCCTTCAACACGCTCATGTGGTATATTCAAGTGAACTGTTATGCATCCGCCTGTGGATATACTCATGCAAAAACTCATTTAAGAAATAATGGCAAAAAAAATGTGTGGTGGAGATGAAAAGAAGGACGAAAACTTACTTCTCAAAGTTATCCACCTGGAACAGCTGATAAGGAAGCTGTTGATGAAGAGAATAACCAAACATAACATGATGAATCAGTTTTTGCACTAAAATATGTAACTTTCATTAACACTGGAGTTAAAGTGATCAGTCTTACCAATGTGACCATGGTATCATTGAATCTGTACCATCTCCCATCATCCTGGGACTTGATTGTTGCTGCGTAATGTCCACTTCTAAGATCTCCAAAATGCTCCACAACCGCATACAGTTCATATGGCTGATTCTGGTCACCAGTGGAGGACATGACAGACATTAGGACCAGGAATGAAAAAGAAATGCGTTGTGATAAAATACTAGAAACTGCATATATACCTCTGGTATCTGTAGTGTGTAGGGAACATCCACAGTGCAGTTGATTTTGACATAAGTCATGTAACGGTAGTCAAACTCAAACCTCTTCAACATCAGCATCAAAACCTCTGGATGATGCTTTATTACACATTTCTGAATGAAAAACACAGGTCCCCAACATGTATTATCATGTGGTTATAATACCATTATTTCACCATGAACTCTTAATATTGTCATTGCAAAATTATGTTTTCTCATTACTCACAATAGTAGCATCAGATTTGGCATCACACTGGTCACAGTACATCTGGTTTTCTCCGTTGAAATATGAAGATCTGAAATACTCCTCAATGCCATTCACCTAATAAAACCAAAGCCAGATAACCCAGCAATAAATAGAATTAATAAAAACAATTACAGGAGTCATAAAAAAACATCACGTGACATGAAAGCTGACTGAACAGTAGTTTGGCAACAAAAAAAATGCTTCAAAGTTTGCAGGTTGTCAGATTCTCACCATGCTGTAGTCTTCACTGAAGGAATCAACCAATGCAAGAGGAAGATGCCAAAATGCCTCATCGTTGCCAGTCTCTGTACAACATGCAGAACATGTGGTTCTGTGTGTCGACAGTCCGTGGAAGATCTGAAAGCATAAAAAATACAGAGCCTGGTAAACAAATATTTTTCATTTAACTTACAGATTCCCTTCGGTATTGATGATGTCTTTACCTGCGATGCCTCAGGACTGGTCATTCTTAAAATCTTCTCAAAGTACTCAGCAGCATCCTGCTGTTCATACACTGAGGAGGAGGAAGAGCAGAAATCAATGTGTATTTTTCCAACAAAATAAAAGGCCATATTGACTTTTGGTCAACTTATCCCTTATGAGGCAAAAAACCCCACTAACTTGTATTATTAAAGGGGTTATTAGATATTCTCTATCTGTGGGGCTCAAATGACTGTCTATTAACACTTCTAGTGCACAGGATGTAGATCGAAATCACACAAAATATATTATTATTATTATTATTATTATTATTATAATTATTATATACTCTGTTGTTCTGTGGGTTAACACATACTGTACCTCTGTCGATGCCCAGCTTCTTGGTGATGTTATAGGTGTACGCTGTATGTCCTTTTAAGTCATTAAACAAGGTTGTCAGATGACGATCAATACAATCCGTGTCAGGATATTCAGAGGTGTGCCTAAACAAAGTAAAGACATGGTCAAGATACATAAAAAAAAAGATGCACTGTAGCCTCAGTTAAATTTAAATGCATTATATAACATGAAGTTGGACTTTGTAACAAACCTCCCCACAGCCTCTCTGAAGTCTTCAGTCATGAACAGCACATGCAGCACACTGTTCAGGTAACATGTTGCTCCCTGGTTTAACAAGCCATGGTACTGAACTGTTGGGAGGAGATTGTTAATTATGCATGTCTTCATACCATGACTGTGGATGAAGAACCGGCCGAAAGTATCTTACCTGGAGAAGTACTGTAGAAATACTTTTCCAAGAAATTCATTTTGATCAATCCACTTCTACACTGCTGTCAGCTGCAAAGGATTTGCAGTTGACAATCAACTGTTGGAAATAAATCAATCACTAATGTTATTTTGGAAATTAATGCAGAAAAATATGAGCCTACCTTCAGTTGTAAGATTCACACTTTCAAGACATCCCTTCAGATTGTAAGAAGTTCTCTGTTTATTGTCGACGCGCACGAACAGTAAGATATCTCTGTCTCCTGCAAAATACAACCCTGGGCATACTTTCTCTTTCACTTCTCACCACAGCTGCTGGAATGCTGCATTCAGGGTGTGTCGGAAATATTGCATTTTATTGACTGACCACATGACTAACAAGGAAATTTAATTTTGTTGCGTAAATAGCTCTTTACTGATCTAGCTGTAAAATAAATCACAAGATACCAAAAAGCTTCTTCTTTGTCTTCGCTCCCTGCTTCACAGGGGAACTTGAGTGCAGCACATGCAGCAGCTGAAGACAACAAATGATCTTATTTCTGGATCAAATATGGAAGCATATATCATATCCATATCCATTTGAACTTTTTGCATATTACAGATTTCCTATAGCAACACCACGTGTGTAGTTAATTTAATATGGAAGGCCTATTGCTGATGTAGTATTATTTAATTTAATGTGACTTGAAACTAAACAAATTAGACAGTTTTAGGAGCTGATTTTACACATGGGATTATTTCTGTTCCTTATTTTGTTGTAGATCACTAGAGATCTTGCAGGGACCCATGTGAAGAACAGGGTCCACCTGCTCTGGGTGTACATAATATGTCACAAAACATCAATGAGACTTTCTGTGTGTATTTGATGCCTTTTAGTGTAGGCCTCCTACTATCTGCACATTTAATCAAGGATGCGGCATTAGAGAGAACTTGTCTTTATTTTGTACAACAATAACAGATGTTTCAAACATCTTTAGAGGCAACGCAGGAATATTAAAGGATTATTGCAATAAAAGAATCCCAACAGTAAAGCTTTAAATTTGTAAACAGTGTCAGGAGTCATCACGAGATATTATATGAAGAAACAGCAGAGGCGGCGGCGACAGGAGGGGGTGGTCTCTGTCAAGCGGTCAGTCCTCCAGGAACCCTCACCACCAACAAGATGACGGACATGTGCTGGATTCCATATTCGGACAGCAGCTTGGAGTCTTCATCCAGACTCTTGTCTGCGAAGATCAGCCGCAGAACCTCCTCTCCTACACACACACACACACACACACACACACACACACACACACACACACACAGAGAGAGTGAGAGAGAGAGAAAGACAGAAATGAACAGAATCATAGTCACTGAAAACCCAAAGAGATATATCACTTAAAATGGTTGACTTTTAAGGTCAAATTCAAATATAGGCTACGTACACAGATCAGAACAGATTTGGTGTTTTAATTTTAATATCCAACTGCTGTTTCAACAGTATTTCAATGACCTCTAAACACTTTCATTTCTCGACTAAAGATCACACATGCAGTGGTCGAAAGTAACTAAGTACATTTATTCAAGTACTGTATATAAGTACCATTTTGAGATCCTCGTTCTCTACTTTATACTTGCACTCCACTACATTTTTTAGGGAAATGTTTTACTTTTTATTCAATTTATCTGACAGCTACAGTCACTACTGACTTAACAGATTAAGATTTTACACACAAAACACATCATCAGTTTATAAAATATAATCCATTGTTATTGGTTAAACTACCCAACAGTGAAGCAGTTTAAAGTAGCTTCATGTCAACCAGCTACATTAGACATTTAACATTAAAATGCTGCTCATAGGCCTATGTAAAAACATCAACAGTAACAGGCTAATCTAATAATATAATATTTTAGCTACATCAAATAACAATATAACTCTGAAAGGAGTAGTTTTACTTCTGATACTTGCGTCTGTACTTTTGCTGAAGTAAAATTTTAAATACAGGACTTGTAGTGTGCTGCTGAGTGCTTTTCCAACACTGCAAATGACCAAATCTATGCTTTCTAGGATGAAGTTCCAAATATTACAAGGCACCCTCGTTTCATGGAACAAATCTGGGGATATTCTGTTTATAAACTAATAAACAACTACTTCTTTCTGTCTAGTTATATAGTCAGTTACAGTATGACTCCTTACCTGTGTTATCAGGAAGCTTCTGCAGTATCTTTTCCTTCAGCTGCAGCACTGTCATGCTCTTCATCTGCTCCTCCGTGTTGCACAGGTCGACGAGCATCTTCTCCCCCCTCAGTCCTTGCACCACGACCTGGTAGATTTTACCCATTTTTGCGCTGGTTGTTTTTGTGTGTGAGCGAGAAGAGTTGTTGAGCTCCTTTCGGTTCAGGCGCTGAGAGCTAATGCCACTTCAGGGTGTTGTTTAGGATAATCAGCGTCATCTGACGTAAGAGAGTGAGGATACTTTTACTTTCTACTTTAATATTATTATTATCATTATTATTATTCCTGCTCATTGACTTATGTAGGCATATTCGGCGACAAAAACAGTTTTAAAATGTAAAGTGAAAGTTAATTGTGTTTGTGTCACAGGTTGAGGTGTTGTTATGCAGGTGTAACAGGTTGTGTGCATTAAGTTTGAACCCATCATTTTCTTTATAGCTATCTGTGACTTTACTGACTGCCCCACTTCATAACAGCATATAGTTCTGCCATAAAACAGCCTCACCACATACAATGCCTGTGCCGCATTTCTACAGCATATATTAGCCTAAATCAACCAATGTGTGACTGCTTTTCTTTATTTCGCAATCGGGTGTTGATAACTGGAAATCACCTGATACTCCAGCAGTGTTTCGCATCTGACCAAAGCAGAGCGTGTTGCTGTCTCAGAGTCTGGTTGCCTTATTAAAAACTGCTGTGGGACGATTTATTAATATCATGGTGTAAAAACAAGAATTATGAGTATGGAGCAATCATTACGAGATTTTAGGGGTTTTATCTGCAAATGTAAACACTGCAATAACAAACAATAGTTATTGCATTGTTTACATTACAGACCTGGCGTCCTGCTTTCATGTGACTTCTTGTAATTGCAGAGGGGAAACAGAAAGTAAAAAAATAAATATCTTGGTGGAGTCAGTGAACGTGTCACAGCAACAGGCAGCCTCGAAGTTCATTTCACCGAGTGCAGGCCAGGCAGAGAAGAAGTTTGTCGACGGAGAGCAGAGGAGCTGATCTACAACAACATGACTACTCAGGGTCAGGAGGAGAAAAGATACGACCCTAGAGACACGACTCTGAAGTTTGTCAACAGACCGGATGATCTGGATCCATTACGTAAGCGCCAAAAAAATGGGTTGAATTATAGCAATCATATTGTCGCACTGTGCAAGATCGCCTTTATTACTGTGATGCGTGCATTGATTATCCTAATTAAGACAATTAAAGGACTTGCATGCATTCAATTTCACTTTGTCGATATGTAACGACAGATTTCTTAACTTAAGTAACTTAAGGCAGGTGAATCCGTTTTCCTCCGTGTTGGGTGTGCACTGCAGTGTATGTGACTGTGATGCTGAGTTCAATGTCTGCTCTTGTTGTTGTGCACCTCAGCCCCAGAGGAAGGAGACGTGTGTCTCCGAGCAGAGATGTCCTGCGGCCACGCCGTCACTCCGGAGTCTCTCACTGGGTGGTGTCGCAGCCTGCTGGATCAGGTACTTTCCGCCATTTCATTTACAGCCCTCAAAGGCGTGTTTCCACTCCATGTTAGAAGAGTTAGGTTCCAAACTGTCTCCTAAGAATTACTTTCCTGGCCCTTCTTGTGTGAAAGTCTCAAACTTACTAAACTGCCATGTTTCATATTTTGAAGCTCATATTTCCTTCAGATTAGCTCACCAACTTTCTCCTACCTGCATCATTTTTATGTCAGAGTTGTTTTTTTCTCTCTCTCTCTCTTTGTTTAATTCTTGCCAATTAAGAAGTGGAAACAGGACTTACATCTCTACACTGTGGCAATATAACATAATATATCTTTTAATTTCAGGGTCAGCACAAATTTAAGTGCCCTGCTTTAAAGAAGGGCACCTTGCAGAAGTGTGATGCAGTGTGGTCCTATCAAGAGGTGCGCAGGCTGGCAGTGCTGACAGCTAAAGAGATGCAGTACTTTGAAGAGAAGATGGCCCGTCTGGCTGCCACAGAGTACTGTGAATTCAAAACAGTGAGTGTCCCGGTGTTGTCGCAGACTGGTTCAGTTATGAGTTCAGCAGAGATCGTTTGCTTCTACTACATCAATCCATCATGCAGATAACAGAAGTAACTTAAAGGAATAGTTTGGGGGATATGCTCATTCACTTTCTTGCAAAAAGATAGATGAGAAGATTGATACCACTCTCATGTTTGTATGGTAAATATATAGCTGGAGCCAGCTGCCATTTAGCTTAGCTGGAAACAAGAGGAAACAGCTAGCCTGGCTCTGTCAAAACAGCAGGGGGAAAAAGCATGTTTTCATTTTTACTCGTCCGTTTTTGTACAGATTCAACAAACAAGATACATATTAATTAGTGAACTTTAGAGGTGCAGGTAGGCAGATTTTATTACTTTTGGACAGAGCCAGGCTAGCCGTTTCCCCCTGCTGTCTGTTTTTGTCACGAACTTGGACACAAGAATGCAGACTCAAAAGCACGACTCTTCGAACAGAACGTTTAGAACACAAAAACTTTACTGAAGCAAAAGTACAAACGAAAAGCGCTCTCAAGGAGGGTGACCAAAAAACTTAACACAAAAACGCTCATACAGAGGATTATCAAAAAACACAAAAGAAACGCTAAGTACCAAAACATGAGAATAACCTGAAGCAAGGGAAACGCTAGATCACTTGAATCAACTGGACATGCAGACAGGACAAGACGAACTGGCACAGGACAAAGGAAAACAAGGACTATATATACACAAGAGGGAAGGGAGCACAGGTGAATCCAATCAGGGGCGGGGTAGACAATCACAACGGCGGGAAAACACACAAAGGGAGGAAGTCCGGTTCTGAAACGAAAGGAAAGGTTAATACACAATAAAACAGGAAGTGCAAGACGAGACTAGACGTGAGTGAATTTAACTTGACATGAAACTAACATGAAAACACTTAACATGACATATTAACAGATTTGCCGAGACACCACAGTTTTTTGCTAAGCTAAGCTAAAGCGGTGCTGGCTCCAGCTAAATATTTACCAGACTGATCTAAGAGTGGTATCAATCTTCTCATCTAGCTCTTGACAATAAAGCCAGTAAGTCTATTTCCCAAGATGTTGAACTTTAATGTTTCTCACATCCTTTCCAACAGTGTCCTGGGTGCAAAACCAATGTGGAGAGAGAGGACCTGACTAACCTCAACGTGCAGTGCACAGTCTGCGCAGCAGACAAGAAGAAAGCTTACCAGTTCTGCTGGCAGTGTCAGAAGGAGTGGAAAGGTCCAGCCCCTCGATCTGACCGCTGCGACAACGACGGCTGCATCAACCACGACCTCGAGCTTCTCAAGAACTGCAAGACCACCGACCTCCCTCAGGTGCAGGGGGTCGACGCGTGTCCCTCCATCCGGGCCTGTCCCACCTGTGGTCAGCAGGTGGAGCACGACAAAACGGGCTGTAAGAACATCATCTGTCCTCGCTGCCAGGTTGAGTTCTGCTTTGTGTGCCTGAAGCTCACTCCTGAGTGCCTGAAGACGAGCTCTTACTTCATCCCCTGCAGTGGTGGCGTGGCTCCCAGACAAACCTCCATACCTGTGTGGCACAGAAACTAGGGGCAAATTTGCAAACACATTCACTACTCATGATGTAGCTTACAGCCTTCTCTGTCACACTATACTGTTGGATTTTATTATAAGATTCTTCTTGCAACTGAAGCCGAAAGTGTAGTCTGATATGCCTATTTGTTCATGTACACTGTGAGCATTAAAAATATCAACTGTATTCCTTTATAATGTTGTTTAATGCACTGATTTTAATAAGTTTGCTTCCTTGCAGTTGATCTCTGCTCAATAATAGTTAATCATTGCATCACTTAATAAAGTTTCTCTTTATGAATGCAGAATGTCTGTTTGATGTTTAACCCAAACAGTTGCATGCATGTGAATATATTTCCTGAGTTAAACGACAGCAAAAACAAAACAAAAAAAACATTTAACCACATGCAATATAAAATTAAAAATATAAAATAGTTATTATACATTTGCACACCTGTATGACCTTTCATGCAGAACAAAACCTGATAGAGTCAATTTTGCAGAAGCCCAGGAGGAGCTGTAGCGCCCTATAGGTCAATCGCATAAATGACACTGAGCAGTGATTACACGTCTTAAGACTGGAAAAGTGGTTTAATGTCCAACAAAGTCACAAAATGAACAAGCATTACACATTTTTCAATTTTTCTTAAAATGTTAGGATTAAAACAATCAAATCTTTCATACATAATGACACATTTCAAACATTTCCTTAAGGATTTCTGAGTCTGATGATATTCCATGAGCCCAAAATGCTTCAGTTTAATACTAAGACCTGGAAAGTCTAGTACGTGCAAACAAAGCAAAGGGTATCAACACAAGAACTATCGTCACTGTGAATACCGAAATAAGTGATGTCAAACAAATATTTCATCATATTTTAGACTGGTGTTAGGCCAGTCTAATGCAAGTTAGACAGTTTCACAAAAATAAAGTCTGACTTGTTTTAAGCCCAAAAATACCTACAGGATCAAGTTAAGGGTTTCTTTTTACACTAAAATCACACCAGAGATCTACTTGAGATGACAGTAGGGCGCTTGGGCCGCTGAAGTTTAGATCTTAATACAATGTGACCCAGTAGGGAAACGGATAAATCCAGAATAGATTTTAAATGTAAAAGAGTCTTTCCATACTTCGATTTTTGCCCTCCTTGTCACCCACTCCACCATCTCCCTTCCCCGGATCCCCCCCGCCCCCGGGAAGCTTGAGTACTAGGAGAATCGTTGACATGTGTCTGATTCCATAGTCAGACAGCTTCCTGTCCTCATCAAGAGGCTCGGTTCTGAAGATCAATCGAAAGTCATCTCCTACAACATGCAAACACATGAACACACACGCCCACATAATCCATTGTTATTGGTTAAACTAACAGTAAAGCAGTTTAAAGTTGCTTCATCTCAACCAGCTACATTAGACATTTAACATTAAAATGCTGCTCATAGGCCTATGTAAAGCATCAACAATAAGCTACAGCAAATAATATAACTCTGAAAGGAGTAGTTTTACTTCTGATACTTGCGTCTGTACTTTTGCTGAAGTAAAATTTTAAATACAGGACTTGTAGTGTGCTGCTGAGTGCTTTTCCAACACTGCAAATGACCAAATCTATGCTTTCTAGGATGAAGTTCCAAATATTACAAGGCACCCTCGTTTCATGGAACAAATCTGGGGATATTCTGTTTATAAACTAATAAACAACTATTTCTTTCTGTCTAGTTATATAGTCAGTTACAGTATAGAGTTACAGTATGACTCCTTACCTGTGCACATATGAAGCTCCTGCGCTATCTTTTCCTTCAGCTGCAGCACTGTCATGCTCTTCATCTGCTCCTCCGTGTTGCACAGGTCGATGATCACCTCCTCCCCCCTCGGTCCAATCACCCTGAGCTGGATTCTACTCATTTTTGTGCTGGTTGTTTTGTGTGTGAGCGAGACGAGTTGCTGCGCTCCTTTCGGTCCAGGCGCTGAGAGCTAATGCTGCTAATCAGCGTGATGTGACGTAAGAGACTGAGGATACTTTCACTTTCTACTTTAAAATTACTACGACTCAAAATTGTACCTAAGAAAAAGTACTTGAGAAAATGTCCTTAGTTACTTTCCACCACTGATCACTGAAGGCTACTTTTGGGTAATTTCTCCTCCAAATGAAAGTAAATAACTGCATTCATTAACATAGTTTTACTAACATAAATGCATGATCGCCTGTTTGATGATTTACCCAAATACTGCAGGTGCATGTAGATGACTGTAATATTTACCCATCTGCAATACGAAGCAAGACATTTAAACAAAACAGAACATGGCTGATCATTTTTGAGTCAGTTTGTGTGTCAGTTGATGGCAGCACATGATCGACGGCCAACAGTGTCAAAGGAATTAGCTTTGCATGAGTCTTTCTGCAGATGGAATCAAACTTTATTTTCAACGTGATTCAAAAAAGCATAAACATAATAAAAAAATAAGCTATTCCAAGTGACTTAGAGATACAGATATTATCCTTATTATTTCATCACCTCCATGGCTCTCTGACTTTGACAGGACTTGCAGTTTTTTCTCCCTTTGTCGCAGTTTGTGTGGTCTTCAGTTTGCAGCTGCTGTCTGCAGTCCCAACATGCTGCATTTTCTCCTTGTTTCTCTTTGAACTGTTTGATTTTCCGCCTCGGTTTGGTGAATAGTTACACCCAGTGGGTTCATTCATGCTAAACTGACCCTGCAAGTGTCCTGTCCGGTATGGAGCTGAGGAGGAAGAGTAGCCACAGGAGGAAACATGAAATGACTTTACACCAGCCTCTCTTCTCTGCTTTCCCTTTCCTTCTATTCTTACCTCTGCTCCTGACTCCGTTTGGTTTTTCACAACTTTAGTTTCTGCAGGTTTGACACCATGTCTTGTATGTCTACTAGGAGTTACACTTGTTGTTTCTGTTCCAGTCTTTGCATCTACATTGGTCTGTGTTTCCCAGTCAGTCTCATTCCCCTTCAGTCTTTTGTTTTGGGATTCATGGTTTTGCACTACATGTGTTTTCAAATGTCCTCTGGGGCTCCTTCTTGTGTTAAGATGACACATGTGCTCCTCTGAGTTTGCATCAAGCTGCTGTCTGTTTGGCTCATGGCTCCTTTGTCCTTCATCTTTTTGTAGCTTTGCAAAATTTGACTTTTGTGTTTGCAAACTTGGCTCCAGTTCCCTGGGAAGGTTTGGCAGTTTCTTCCAAACCGTATCATCATGGCTGCTCTTTAATAAATCGCCATTCAAGTGCTTGAAGTTTTCCCTGCAGCTTTCCTCCTTCAGTTGATGATGAGGAACAGGAGCCTCTCCTCTCTCTGCCTCGTCACGTCTTCCTTCAGCCTTGACATCTGAATATGCGCAGTGAGCTTCCCGGTCGCCTTCATCATCAGAGGTGGTTATTACTGATTAACACAAACAGCAGAGGTGTACAGACCTAAGCCCCGTTTCCTGATAACGCTTTTAAATTTCTAAATACGTTTTCCCAGAGGAGCAATTAATGTCTTAACGTCGGCTGGATGGATGCTGAAGATGATACTGAACACACTTTTAAGTAGGAGGCACTCGTTAATCTATGATCATTGCTAAGAGCGTCTTCAGTTACGATGCTTTTAGGAAACACCTCTTAAGTTTAAGAAGGTTTGTTAGATGAATATCACGATCAACTTAGGCTGTATTCAGACCAAATCAGGCAACATTTTAAGTACATTAATTTAAATAAAAATTAAAACAGCAGAACAAAAATCAATAAATTAAGAAGTAAATACTGTACATTTGCAAACTTACCCTTCCTGTAGATGAGGAGGTAAGCTGTACAAGACCTTAAAGACTTGTCTCCAGACCCAAATAGTGGTTGTTTGACCTGTTGAATTGAAAATAATATCACAGTAAATGTTAAACTTCGTGTTGTTGAACATTAAACTGTGTGAGAATTTGCCAGAATTTGGACTGCATATAGAAAAACGAGCCTCCTTACCCCCTCAACAATGTCGTCGTTGAAGTGGTACCACACCTGAGTTTCAAAAGATTTGATTTGTGCAGTGTAATGACCTCCTGTCAGACTACCAAAGTGGTTAACTAAAGCGTAGAGGTCATAATTGCAATTCTGCAGAGAAGGAAACAAAGCAAAGTCACCACATCTAAGAAACGTCAAATCAAAACAATCTGCTGCTGAAATAAATATCTGAACACATACCTCCATGTGTAAAGTTTGGGGGACGTCCACTTTGCAGGGAAGCTTGACGTAACACCTGCGCTTGTAGTCAAAGCTGAATCTCTTCAGCAGGAGGGTCAAAATCTCTGGAGTTTGCGTTATCTCACATCCCTAGACCACATAATGAAAACAAGTGCATGAACGAGATGCAGTCGCAAAGTCACCTATCATGTTGAGACTTCAAGAGATAAATCAGGGCTCAGGTTAAACAGGGTTTTCTTTCAGCATAGTTCAATGGCGGGCCAATGGGTTTGAGAATTTTATTTTTGAGAATTTGATTTCTTTTAAGTTTCTTTAAGGATTGTATTTAAATGCAGAAGTAATTTTCCCATTAGTAAGTGAGAGGTACTAGCACTACGGCAGCTTATGTAATACTTATTTGGCAAAAAAAAATGACAGTGGTCTGTTTCATTTATGGTTAAATCAAAGTAATGTCGTTGCTTTAGAAATATTTGTGTTTGAGACACAAATTACTGACCATTATTAGATGTTACAAGGTCATATTTATTGGGATTTACATAAGCTTGGTATGTACATTGTTATCTACAGTTTTGATGCAAACTATAAAAGGGAAAACTTGATCAAAATGAACACTCACAAAGTCTGCATCTCGCTTTTTCTTGCACTGCTTGCAGTACATCTTGTTGTCCCCGCAGACTTTTTCTCCCTTGAAGAATGCCTTCAACCCTTTCTCCTGTAAACACAGGGTATTTATTCATCCTGCATGTTCTATTCTCTCTTAATATAAAAAATACACAGCTCTTATTCTTGTCAAAGGAAAGCAGAGTACCACGCTGTAGGTTTGACGACACGAATCCTCCACCGCAAGTGGCAGAACCCAAAAAAAGCTCCTGGAATCGTTCGTCTCTTTGCACTTGAGGCACGTGGTCTTGTGGTTCAGCTCTCCCTTGAATATCTAGACACAAAGGGACATCAGAGGTTCAGTAAGTGCCGTGCAGAGACTGCTACAGGAATATTCCACAGAAAATCTACTTTTTTAGTGTCTAATACTGTCCTCCGGTAAGTTCACACCACTCCTGCAGCATAATCTGCATTTCTAATCTGCTGATTCTTGTCAGTGGTGGAATTAGTACATTTATGTACAAATTTAAGGTATCTGTACTTTACTTGGATATTTCCTTTGACTACTTTACTACATTTCAGAGGGAAATATTAGACTTTTTACTGCACTGCATTTATCAGACAGTTTTACTTTACAAATTCAGATTCTACATACAAAACATATGAAGAACTTTTAAAATATAATGAACAGCAAAAACAAAATTACTACCCCGTGGTATATAAGTATATACAGTAGGTAGTTAATTAGTATCAAAAAATTCAGCAACTGTTTTGATGATTTTTAAAGCAAAATGCCTGAAACTTTTTAAAGCTTCTCAAATGTGATGAATTGTGGCTTTTTCTCATCTTAAATTACAGTGAACTGAATAATTTTGATGTTTTGGACCGTTGGTCGGACAAAAGGGGAGTATTTCTCTGCATTGAGTACTTTTACTTAAGTACAATTTCCTCATAATACTTACTTCCTGTTACTTAAGTAACATTTTCAATGTTGGACTTTTGCTTGTAGTATTTTTACAGTGTGTTATTGGTACTTTTACTTGAGTAAAGGATCTAACTACTTCACTGATCCTAATGCTCAGTATTTACCAAACAATCATCGCATTACTAATACAGTAAATCACTAAATACACTAGTTCCTGCAGAGCTTCGGAGGCAATAGCACCAGACAGAAGCTGTGTTGTTGAAACTGAGTATTTGGAAGCTGCTGAACATACAGATCAACAACAGGGAAGTAAATTATGCAGCAGGAGTGCTTTGACAAGTTTTTATGGAATGTGACTCTGGGTCAAAGTGTGAAGCGACTGCTGGGAATCCAAGCTGACGACAGCTGATATTCTCTGCCAAGGAGCAAACCACAAAGCCTACAGGGTGTATTTCATACTACAATTAACATTTTGATATTTTTCTGTTGACTACATAGCAAGGTTGATGTCCATGTCTGTTGGCAACATTGGAAGCCCCAAACATTTGCATGTCAAAGCAAAAATATCCCAATTAGACATGCAGAAATACGGCAATATAAGGGTTCTTTAATGGCTTGTTTTGTGAGTCTACCTTAGTGTTTTATACTTGTCTGGTTGTATTGTTGTTTGTTTGTTTGTTTGTTTGATAGGACAAAGTGTTGTGATATATTACCTCCATTTTTTAATCTCTTATTTTCATTGCAACTTTACTAAGTAGAAATGCTTTTTATCATTTGTCAGTTTTAGTTTTTAGTTGTGTCAAATTATCCGTACGTTGATTCATGCGCACTGCCCTCTTTAAATAAATACATTAACTTGTTTCTACCTTGGATGCCTCCGGACTGGTCAGACACAGGATCTTCTCAAAATACTCAGCAGCATCACGCTGCTCGTATACTAAAAAGGAGTGAGTGGACAAAAAAGGGATTTTTTTGGTTATAATAATATCATTATTAACACATATGCAGCCTCTCTAAGTCAGTGCCAGGCACACAAGCACCTACAGCAGCAGTGTGACGTCTCAAATCAAAACTTACCGTTCGTGATCCCCAGTTTTTTTGTGATGTTATGTGTTTTGGCCGTACTTTTCTGTAAATCAGCAAACAGTTTTCTCAGGTGTGGGTCAATGGTGGTTGAATCTTTGCTGCTGCATCAGTGAGAAGAATATGTGACTTTATTAAATGTTTAACCAGTGAAGCACATATTTCATATCATATCCTAGAGCTCTTTTTGACAAATCTGTCTTGAAGGAATAGCTTTGACATTTTGGGAAATACGCTACTGTAAACTAGACTGTAAACAGGGGGAACAGCTAGCCTGGCTCTGTCTGAAGTAAAAGAAAATCAGAGGGTTATGCCGGACTGTTTCTTGGCGGGGACCAGTAACTTCCTGGACTCTCCACTGGTTGCCTGGCAACTGGTCCTGGCCAAGAAATCGAGCTACTACTTTAATATACTGTAAAGGGCTAAAGACAACAACAATAAAGCTGAGGCTACGAACCGTTTCACAGCCTCCCGGAAGTCTTCGGTCATGAAAAGCACCTGAAGCACACTGTTCAAATAGCATGTAAGACCTGGACTGTTAAGGCCATGGTAATCTAAAGACACAACAGAAGCATAAGACACATACGGTACAGCCACATTATCATAAAACTCAGAAATCATTCATTCATTTCATGTCACTTACCTGAGATGGTGAAGCTGTCTAATTTCTCTCTGAACATTTCGACAAGGTCATGATTCATACTGATGTCTTTTGAATGAGTGTTGACATTTTTAGGTTACGTTAGATTTTTTCAGATGTACAGATTCAGCCTGTTGAAGCACATTAGACAAAGCAGAAGTTAAGGGGCAGCAAGCAGGTTCATAACATGTGCATAATTAATTACAAAACACAACCTTTATGCTTTAAGCTGCCAATACTTTTCTATATTTTTCTCTCCTTTCTTCTCTCTGTGTGCTGTGAAGATTAACTGTGTTGTGCGTAACGTGCTATATATATATATATATATAAATAAATTTCCCCACTCGCCCCTGTGGGCGGTCTATTCCTCCTTCACGCTCGGGTCCTCTACCAGAGGCCTGGGAGCTTGAGGGTCCTGCGCAGTACCTTAGCTGTTCCTAGTACTGCACTCTTCTGGACAGAGATCTCGGATGTTGTTCCTGGAATCTGCTGGAGCCACTCTCCCAGTTTGGGGGTCACAGCCCCGAGTGTTCCGATTACCACGGGGACCACTGTTGCCTTCACTTTGCACATCTTTTCTAGTTCTTCTTTCAGCCCTTGGTATTTCTCGAGCTTCTCGTGTTCCTTCTTCCTGATGTTGCCGTCGCTTGGGATTGCTACGTCTATCACTACTGCCTTCTTCTGTTGTTTGTCCACCACTATTATGTCCGGTTGATTCGCCATCACCAGTTTGTCAGTCTGTATCTGGAAGTCCCACAGGATCTTAGCTTGGTCATTCTCAACCACCTTCGGAGGTGTGTCCCATCTTGACCGTGGGACTTCCAGCCCATACTCGGCACAGATGTTCCTGTACACTATGCCAGCTACTTGGTTATGGCGTTCCATGTACGCCCTGCCTGCTTGCATCTTACACCCCGCTGTTATGTGTTGGATTGTCTTAGGGGCCTCTTTGCACAGTCTGCACCTGGCGTCCTGCCTGGTGTGGTAGGCTCTGATCTTGTGCTCAGAGCCTGTTCCTGTGCTGCCATGATTAGTGCCTCTGTGCTGTCTTTCAGTCCAGCCTTTTCCAGCCACTGGTAGGATTTCTCGATATCAGCCACTTCTTCTATCTGCCGGTGGTACATACCGTGCAGGGGTTTGTCCTCCCATGATGGTTCCACCTGCTCTCCTTCCTCATCCGGCTTCTGCTGCCTGAGGTACTCACTAAGCATCTCATCACTTGGGGCCATCTTCCTGATGTACTCATGGATCTTTGTTGTTTCATCCCGGATAGTGGTTCTGACGCTCACTAGTCCTCGGCCTCCTTCCTTCCGCTTAGTGTACAGTCTCAGGGTGCTGGACTTGGGGTGAAATCCTCCATGCATTGTGAGGAGCTTCCTGGTCTTTATATCCGTGGCATCGAAAAGAGGAGATCGATGCCACGGATATATATATATATATATATATATATATATATATAACAAAGTTGAGTTTGTACTACTTATAATTAGAAAGTAAAATACTTAAATCAATAGCCTACTTCTTCCAACACTCCTTAAAACTCAGTAACTCTTTCATATGGAAGCACAATTTTACAAATATCACAAAGCAGATCGATTTATAGTTTTTGCAAGGCAACTACAGCATGAAACTGTGAGGATTTTCAGTCCAAACAACCAAGTAACCAGTGAACGCAACTGATGTGTTTGGGTGTTATGGAAACACATGCAGCCTCTCAATCCTCCATTGCCCAGCGACCCCCAAAAGAGGTTTTAAAACATGAGAAAAGGAAGCTACAATAAGACAATAATAAAGTGGTAGCCACGCGTACACTGTAACTCATGAGGTCCGATAACAAACATGCTGACTTTATGTTTGGGTGTGTAGTAAAATGGGAGGGTAAAACACGAGAGTACTCACCGCGCAGCGACGGACTCCAGCAGACTGCTTTCACTTTCGATACCAGCGAGAGGTTAAAGGAGGAGGATACCGCGACAAACCCCTGCACCCACAGCGGAGATTAGATACAGACCCTGGAGACTTTACCTACATCACTCATATCCACCCAGAGTTGTGCAGCTTCAGGTGGCTGTAGTGCTTCCGGGTGAGCGCAAGAATACATTTAAAAAACTACAAGGAGACAAGCTGTACCTGCCACCAAGGTAAGACATAATGTCTTCTTCTACTTCTGCTGTTCATGTGTGCAGGTTTAAACACCGAGGGCTTTATTCTTCATTGTGTGTCATTTCTGCTCCTAAATTAAAATTAACAATCTGTTTGTGAAGTTAGAGAAACTTCCTGAAAGTTAACTACATGCAGTGTTACTTTACATGTTCGGTGCTTTAAACTGTATTAAAGTGCATATTTGTTTGTGCCTTTTCCCACTGTCTTTATCAATCTCTTCATAATAATTATTATCTACAAATAGGTGCGCAAAATGAACACGTTTTGAGACTTTCGATAGCATTCACTTAAAATAGGATTAATTTAAATGGTTTACTCGTTTAACAAGGTGAATTTCGTGCCGTGTTTCACTGTAAATAGATCTATGTGAACATGAACCTGCTGGAAATCCCCCTTCAGTTAGTCAGGTTTAATTTTATCAGCTCAGTCACGCTGATAAAATATGATGTTTGTCTCGTCACGGTACGTCTCCAATAACTAATAACTAATAACTGCTAATAACTCAGTCAAATCTGAACACACAGACATGATACACAGTGTGGCTTACACTTCCGGATGATATCACTGTCAATGTACATATAAACGTCCATAAATCAGCTTAGAAACCATAAGAATTAAGGTCCTTTTAACTCCAGAACTCGCCTAACAATCTTCAAGTTTTTAAGTTTTCTTCAGTGTCAAAGTAATCAAGTGATAGTTGTCTGTACAACTATAAGTACATTACAAACAAGAAATGCTAATAACTAATTCGGCATACTTTTAATTGTGCCAATATAGGCTAAAAAAAGGTGGGGGAGGGGCTCAAGTCAACATTAGACTTCCTGTTTACATCCCTCATTCCCCCATATTATGGGAACTGTAGTTCCAAACTGAAGTAAGACAAATAACAGCAATAAAGAAAATCCATTAATAGTAACTTTTATTTATTAACTTTTGACATTAAGGCTCACAATGTCCAGTCAACCTGGTTCTTCTATATAAAACCCATGTGTTAGATCATAACGATAGTCATGTAAACTGGGATAAAGTGTTGGTCAGTAATCATAGTGTCAAACTTTCTTCCACTTAGGAGAATCAAAATGAGCATTCGGGGACAGGAACAGGTGCAGAAGAAATACGACCCACATGATATCACCCTGAAATTTGTCAACCGGGAGAACGACTTGGATCCAATGTGTAAGATTGATTTCCTGTCTCACTCAGCATGTAGACAGAAAATCACTCCTATTCCTTCTCTGTTTCTGATAAGTGTATCGATGATAATTCACCACATACTGTAGCTAATAAACTTATTGTTGTGTGTCTCAGCCTCAGATGACGACGACTGTCTCAGAGCAGAGATGTCCTGTGGCCACGCTGTCACTCCTGACTCTCTAACACGATGGTGTCGCAGTCAGCTGGATGAGGTATCTCCTGTCTTGAACAGCAACAACAACAACACTTTTGCATGTAAATTTAAATTAAAACAATGTGATCAAAGTGGGTAGGAAGCAGTGAGTCTACAAAGACAGTTGGTAGCATCTCGCTTGTGTCACACCAGTCAGACTGTGACGACAATAGTGGTGTAAAAGCATGTTTACTTTTATTATTTCGCTGGCAAGACTCTGAAACTTAGCACTGAGCACAGAAACCTCCATGGCAGATCATGGGCTCAGACTATCAACTGCAGCTAGTATTCTTCCATGCTTACTCTGCCACCTACTGACGAGTGCAAGATGTGTAACTCTGAGACAAGGAACTAAATATGTACTGTATGTGTACTGTAAACAAAATGTTAAATTAAATGAAATCAACCTACAACAAAAAGTTAAGAAAATATCTGCAACACTGGACGTTTCCTAAAAAAACACTTGTGTAATTATGGGACGACAACATTTCAATGAAATATCAAGTGACAAAACTTTATTCAGGTTAATCGTAGCTGTAACAAAAAAAATGTATTGGGGGCCATGCAGTGTTGCTGATATTCCAGTGAGTCTCAACCTATTTTTTATAATCCTAAACGAGTTCTTCTCTTTGTTGTTTTAAGGGTATTTATAAATTCAGATGCCCTGCAGTGGGGGAGGGTACCCAGAAGTGCAATAAACTGTGGTCGTACCGAGAGGTGCGCAGACTGGCTGATCTGTCAGTTGAGGAAATGGAGCACTTTGAAGAGACCATGTCCCACCTGGCTGCTGCAGATTACTGTGAAATTCAGCCAGTAAGTGGTCTAGTGGTTTTTGGTTGTTTTGAATGTTGACACTTCAGTGAAATATTTTTGATATTCAGATATTATGTGTGCTCTCCGTTCCAATATTTCCACATCAGTGCCCACGATGCAAAACGAGTGTGGAGAGGAAGGATCTCTCCAACCTGTGTGTCCGGTGCACCATATGTACAGCTGATCAGAACAAGACCTACCAGTTCTGCTGGCAGTGTCAGAAGGAGTGGAAAGGTCCAGCCACTCGATCTGACCGCTGCAACCATGACGGCTGCATCAACAGGGACCTGCACCTTCTGCAGACATGCAAGACCATCAGTCTGCCCGCGGTGGTGGGGGTCACCGACTGCCCCTCTGTCCGAGCCTGTCCTACATGCGGCGTGAAGGTGGAACATAACCAACAATACTGCAAAAATGTTACCTGTCCTCGCTGCCACGTGGAGTTCTGTTTCGTCTGCCTGAAACTAAAGCGTGAATGTTGCAAGACCAGTTCACCGTACAAAATCTGTCCTAGTGGTGTTGCTCCTAGACAGACCTCTATCCCTGTGTGGCAGAGAAAATTAAAAACAATGCCTTGTCTGTACTTGATGAAAAGTTCAACAATAGATGTTTAAAGGTATTAACAACACTAGTAAAAATACTTTTTTTCAAACAGATGATTCCCCAAGTGTCTGTCGATGGGGCCGTGGAACACAAAATGAAGTTCATCCTCAACAAACACCAAGATCACAAAAACCACATGAATGCTGCTCTTCGGGAAAACCTTTATTGTACCAGCAGTAGGATAACAGTTCTTAACTGAGCACATAGAGATCTCTGCTCTCTCTGTAAATTAATGTTTATTTGTGGTTCTGTGTTGTAATCTTCTTTGATTTGAACGTAGTTTCTGAGCTTTGGCTTGTTCCATTGTTCCTCGTGGATCTTTAGTACTTTGAATATATTTATATTACACTGCAAATTACTCCTGAAAATAAAATATTAATCAGAAAGAGAAAATACTGCAGAAAAGAATATAATTGTGTGCTCTATCCCAGTTAAAGATCAGCCTTTCCTCTGGAAACTGGACAAGTCGGTTCCCATCTCATGTCCCCTTCATATATTTATGCTCCCCAAGAAAGCACCTCATGGCTCGACTCTGGATGGCATTACTGTCAGGGCCATGCTTAAAACCCCACACTCCTGCAACATAAAATAAACCTGAGCCTACCAGTGAATGATAAAGTTTTGAACAGGTTGAAAAGCCAAGGTCAGGACACAATTTCATTTTATTTATCACAGATTCGAACGCTCTGCCAATGCTTTTACTCCCTCTGAAAAAGCTCATTTACATTAAAAATGAAACCAAGATATGTATAAGAAGTGGTAGAAGACACTGATCAGCATATGGTTTGGGCGATTCTCTATTATTCATCCCATTTTCAAGATCACATTTTTTTGCAGATTTTCATTTCATTTTAGAATCGACACTTAAATACAGTAAGTGCTAAAAGAGACAACTCCTCCTTAAAACTACGATTTCATACAGGTTGTTATTACAAAAAGAAGTATCACAAACAAAAATAAACAACCAAAAACAATAAGAAAACACTCAACAGATTTGATCCTGGATGCACTCTGGCCGGCTTGTGGAGATTTCTCACCTGGTGGGGAAAAAAATAGTAAATCAGCAAGATTTAATTTCTTGTCAAATAGGTCTCTTTTTTTCATTATCAGTGTCTATTTCTCCTACTTTTCTTTTGTGCTCCACCTTGTCTCCCTTCAGTTCTTCTATAATGTCGTCGTCTGCTCTTCACCTGTCAGATTTTCTGATTTAGTCTCAGTGGCCATCTGAGATACTGTGGATTGAAGTGGGAGAGAAGTAATATATTCAGTACTGATCTGTATCAGTATCAATATCAATATCAGTAAGAACAAAATATTTTCATTTTCATGATTTACACCCTGAAAAAAAGTCTACATGCAGTATGTGTGTGTATATATATATAATATATATATATATATATATATACTGTATATATAAACACATAAAAAAACACACTACAAATAAATAAATAGGAATTTATTGCAACATTTACAGGAAGGAGGCCTTGAAAGTATTTTCCAGACAAAATCATTCAGTGGAGACAACAGTGTGTACTGCAACAAATGTGACAAGAAAACAGAGGCGACCAGTGTGAGCTTTCAAACAGCAAATACTATCCTTGAATCGAACACTTGATACTGAGATCAGATATAGTGTTTAATGAGGTTTCTTGTGTTATTCAGGGATGTGAGATGGTGAAATCTCCTCAGATTTTGACTCTACTCCTCAAGAGATTTGACATTGACCATGTCACATTGACAACACCATGTCACATGTCAAATCAGACTGCTGTGTGGATGTGCCACTCACATTACAAATAAAGGCAAGGAGGAAGAATTTTGAATGGTGTTCCTTATATTTGCTTTTAAAAATGTTTCATGTACCTGACTGTTCTTCATTGTAGAAGAAGATGTACAAACTGTATGGGATGGTGAATCACATGGGCGGTCTAAGAGGTGGACATTACACAGCCACCATTCTGTCCAATGAGGACCAAACCTGGTTTGAGTTTGATGATGATCACGTCAGAAAGGTGAGGATTCATTTAACTTATCCATCAGTATGGCACATATTCTAAACCTTCAAACATGTTGAATATTAAATAGATATTTGTTGAATGTTCCTCTTGTGTTTTGTTGAATGCTGCAGGTTAAAGAACAACCATTTGCAAAAAGCAGGACTTACAAGCATGTTTGATAAATTCCACTTTATCAAGTCTGACATAGTTGACAAAAGAAGGTGCATTTAGTAGCTGTGCCGGAGCTTTTGAGCGTATCACACAATCTTCATCAGAAGATGGAGTTTGCCCAGATTTCATGGAATAGTGGAAGCTCAATTTTACCTTTTTTTGAGTGCTTTAAGGACGTCATGTGATAAGATCAAAAACTTCAGCTTCAGCTTCAGCGCTAAATGGGCCTTGTGGTGAGATTGTTTTGTCAACAGCTGTTTCCAAGTTTATGAATGAATGTTCAAGTCCAAAGTCTCAGATATATTCTATCATCTATCTGGAAATGTTTACTGTATGTTCTCAACTTTTTGCTGTTCTGTGCAAACAATAACTTGAAAATGATTGTTCAACAGTTCCAGCGCCGCATATCTGCTCATGTACAGAGGTAAGATCACAAAAGTACATCAATAAATCATTGAAGTCTGTAATATTATCAGATAATTGACCAATATATAACTTTTCCTCTGCTTTAAAGCCTCTGGGAGACTGAGGGACTCGATGAAAGAACGACAGGATGAAATGGTTCATTTGAATGAACAGAGGGGACACAAAGTGGAACAACAGAACAACAAGAGAAAATTCGAGACAAAATCAAGAGAGTCAAAGATGGATGAGCAAAGAGAGGAGGACAGAGGCAGTCAGCCATCAGGTTTGAAGAGAAGTGGGTGATGCAGAAAGTAAAAAGAAGGTTTCAAGCTTCAACGGGGACAAAATGGAAGAAAATCCTCTCCTCCTTCAAAAACAAAACACAAGCTACTCCAGTAAACAACACCCGCACAATAGGACAAAGCCAGATGAGAGGACACAAAGGAGCAAAAAAAGAGGACGGCAATGTGGAAAAGGGTACAAAACTTTCTAATCCCTTTTTTTTTTTTTAAATGCATTTTAGTGCAAGTCAAGTGTTTGTCTGGGGAAAATAATTCCTGTGTTACTTTCCCACTAGGTGAGAATCAAGAATTCAAGAGGTCAGCTGACATCATGAAGAATCCTGTTGTCATTGCTGTCATCGGTTGTGGTTGTGGATTAATTGCGATACTTCTTGTCATACTGGCAACTCTGATCAAACATTGAGAAGAGAGAGCACAGGGAGGATGGGATCAGAAATGTCAATCAGGAGCCTGCTATCAAGATGATAATGAAAAGACAATAGTTATTAATGCTATTGATCAAATTTGCTTCTTAATATTTGTATGCCATTTACTGAGCCATGTGGAAAAAACACGTGAATGATCAGGAGACACAATCAAGTATCTACAGTACATTAAAATTTGGAACAATTATGTCTCACCACATTAAGCTGACCTCCTCTTTTCCCAGTGTAATTGCTAACAGGTCTTTTGACATTTATAATCTTAATCTCAGCCTTTTATGTTTCTGTGTGTGTAAATTTGTCTTTATTCCATCTGTTAATGTTATATTTACTGTTTGTTTTGCCATGTTTTCTCATAATGCTATTTTAGTATCAAACAAACAATGCTCATGACTTTGCTGCATGTGTTCAATAAGAATTATAATAAAAATGTGCTATTTGTTTGAATGAATTATTTCTCTTTCACATTAAAATGATCATTTAGCCTTAAAAAAAAACATGTGACTGAGGAAAAAAACCCAGTTTATTCAAGTCTTCAGAGTTAGTTTGCTACAGATCGGTGTGCTCCTCTGGGGCAGTGTGGATCCTGACCCTGCAGGGCCAACATTTCCTGTAAGACACCACGACTGCAGCCAGGAGACACCCAGCAGCAGTGATGGTGAGCGCTGTGGCTACAGTGAGCCCTGTAGGAGGTCTGAGGGGAGACCAGGTCCCGTTCTGGGCTGAAGTTAAAGTCTCATAGGGATCACTGACCAAAAAGCAATAAAGTAAAGTTAGTGCGAGTTACAGGTAACTATAAAGCAAGAGGGTGCTTGTTCAAAGTCATACTCGCCTTGTGATGGGAGCAGGAGGTGTACTGACATCGTCTGCGTACAGACATAACCTCCTGTCAGGGCAGGAAACTAAACCCTGGTATCCTTTTATCTGAGGCCGCAAAGACAGAATAGATAATATCATTAGATTGATGAGGGATCTGTTTGGTGCTGCATGTAGGATTTGTAAACATCATTGTCACATCAGTTGTGACATATTAGAAAAAATCCCCATAAACAAATTCTGAATAGTGAAAAGGTAAAAGTATATTTCCTCTTATCCTTAATGTTGCACATTGTAACAACAATACACCTACACCTTTGTCCCAGATTATATATTACATATTTATTCATATATTTATATTGCATTACATCGCTTATATCACTATATAATAATACAACTGCTGTGTTATTATTGTGCTTTTATATTATTATGTTATATCATATAATTCGCTTCAATTACAAATACTTCATAGTAAAGTATTATTACTGTATAGTGCGTGTATATTACCTATACTGCATATATTATATATATAACACTATATGCTTTATTATACATTATTATTATTATTGTTTTCTTACAGTTATTATTTTGCTAATAGGATGATTATTATAGGATGATTTATACTGATGCCTTTATGTCATGTTACCTGAATAGTGCCCCCTGCTGGACAGTGCACCCATTCAGAGCCAGACACCTGGATTTGGTACCTATTCGGTCCAGTACACCTGTGTCTGTAACAACGTCCCTCCACAGAGCTGCTGAGCAAAAGAAACTGACTCTGGTTCTAAAAGAAAGACAGATGGAGAAAGGAGAAATTAATGTTAAAAAAAAAAAAAGAAAACACAGGTGACACACACACACACACACACACACCTGTCTGGTCAGGCTGGAGAAGAAACAGCGGCTGTCAAAACCAAAGATCTCACCGCTCCAGTCCTCTTCAGCTGACCGCCTGCCATTTTCCTCTTTCCAACATTCACTCTGAAGGACGAGAGGAAGCAAAAAGAGTGAAAATGTGGTGTTTACATGAAAAATATGGCTGATCCCTGAAATGTGAATGATATTGTTTGGTGAAGATGGTTTTCAAGAAAATGACATGAGAGGAAATAAAACTTACTCCATTCTTGAGGGGTTTATACATTCGACATCCCTCCAGGTATCGATCAGTCTGACACTTCCCCTTGTGGAGGTGAAGATAATGACACCCAAATCCACTGAGAGGGAGGAATAATGCAAATCTTAGTGCTGGATATGTAGTGTGAAAAAATTGACCCACAGTCCACTTAAAAACAAAAGTTATTTTGTAGAAAATAAATATATAATTATAAATGTACCTGCCAGCGCAGAAAAAGGATGAGGACTTGTCCTGGCAGGTTGACAGGGAACCAAACATGGCTCCTTCACCTATAAAAACACACATTTATCATTCAGTTGTATACAGACAGGCTGTCTACTTCCCTGTTTGTAATGTTTTTGTAATTATGATAATGATCATGCAGATTTTACATTTAATAACACTTCCTTACCGTCTCCCCAGACTAGACTCTGTGCCCGGCTCAGGTTGACAGCGTACCAGCCCGTATCCTGAAATGCAGCCAAGGTGACCGGGTCGATCCGGACTGTGGTCCAGTCCCCCAGCACCGCTGCCATGATGGAGCCCTGCAGGACCCGGGTCTCCCAGTGCGAGGACCCTCTGCCTGGAGATACATCCTGAAGAAAGAAGGTGTAAAACATGCGAGGAGTCGAAGAGCACATGATAAATCTGAAAAATGGTGCAGCTGGAGCTGCTCAGTACCAGGTTCTCTAGCGGGCCCCCTAGCTCTGGGTCAGCGGATCCCAGGTGCTTCTGCAGGGCTGAGATGACGGAGGGGGTGTAAATCCTCATCTGGCCCAATCCATCAGAGTCAGCCACTTTGCCTCGAGGAGAACAGCCAGCACCCACTGCAGCACAACTCAGAGAAAGAACCATTTTCTAACCAATGCATGTGATCTTTAATGAGTTACAACATGGAGAAGACTCAGTGCATCTTTGCTTATTTTATTCAAGATATTATATAGAATTTGGCCTATGATTAATTTGTCTACTGTTAGCCCTAAGTTTTTCCAAACGTTTTATGCGTTTACTCCACTCTTTTTTTTGTCTTATTTCATTATTTTTGTAACTTATTCTATTTCTATTTTTGTACTTTTATTTGCCTGATATTATTTGATTGTAGGGCTGAAATGTTTTAATCTTTATTTTATTGTGTAAAGCTTATTGTAACCTTGTGTCGAATTGTTTATTAGGCTATTATTATTATTATTCAGCCACTTTTCACTCATTTATATTGCTCTTTTTTTATAAACTTAAATAAAACATTTATGTTGTTACTTGTTTTATATAAGCATCTTTTCTGTCTCTCTTTTGTTTCCTCATCCAGGCTTTCCATAATGCTGCAAAAAAAGATTCTTGATCTCAATAAAAGTGCAAGTTTGAAGACAAAATTTTACTGTGCAATTAAACACAGATGCATTACAAGTGTGTATGTAAATGAGTTAATCAAGTAATCATTTCTTCTTTTCTTTTTTTTCTAAAATAACCCACATGTCAGTTCAGCTGTCCCAGAATCATTTCACACCGTTTTACATTTGCACTACACGACAAATTAGGCAATTACACACTATTATATAATAATGGTTTACCACATAATGTACTAAAGTTTGATACAGTGATATAATAATATCAAATGTGTTTAAAAACCTTGAGAAGTGGAGGAACAGTCTCTCCAGGTGTGGAAGAGATCTTTAGAGAAACCGAGTGCATGAAGCAGCTCATGGATAACAGTCTGGAAAACAGATGAGCAACACATCAACACACAATTAAAAACTGCCTGAAGTATTATTATTAATATTATTCATCGTACCTGTACAGTAGCCTGGTGGCTGTATGTGGCTCCTGTGAGGCTGGCCCTGCAGATGACCACCACTCCAGCCACGGGTCGTCCGTGGGCGTCCGTCTGGCAGTGGACAGCGTAGGCCAACACATTAGGCTGAGGGGGAACAGAGCAGTAGTATGAGGAAAGTTGCAGCAGTGAGTGACAGCTGTAAATACTTTTCATCCCAGTGCTAGAGAAGAAACCTGACATTTGGTCCTGAGATAATAAAAGGTGAATGCATTAATCAACATATTTTATTTTAATATAAGAAATATGTTTTACCACTCTTTATTCTCTTTTTTTTAAGTGTTACATAACTACTTTTTATTATGTCCATTTCAACTACTTACGTCTTAGATATGTTTTAATATCAGAGATCTCAATGTTTTCGGTGGGTCTTTACCTCGGCTCTACACTTGTCAGTGGCCTGCAGGTGGAGGTACAGCAGGAAGTCGGTGTCGGGGAGTCCGGCACCTTCAGGACGGAGAACAGTCCTGCGAGGTGAATCAGCTTCCATGTAAATGTCACATCCAGCCAGATGATCATCTGGGATCTGTTGATAGCAAGCATAACAATGTGTGACATATTTGGTACTGGACTTTAAGCTTAATTCATGGACAAGCAGCAGGTTCAAGCACATGCTGTCTATGTTTTTTTCCAGCTTACCACAGGAATACACTCCTGCTACCGAAATCATTCAGAATGACACTTACTGTCACATCCAGACAGGTCTCAGATCTGTATTTGTTGTTGGCTCGACCACACCTGAAGGAAGAAAAGCCTAACTAACTTAGTAAACATTTTAACAAAGATAATTTTAAAGATAAAGCAGATCCACATCTAGCCAAACACACACACACACAGTATACACACCTGTTGTAGTTGGCAGTACTTGAATTCCTCCAGAGGAACTTGCAGTATTTGTTGATGTCTCTGCTGAGCAGCAATGGACCCAGTACTCTGTTCACTATTGAAAGTACATGTTAGTGTGTGTGTGTGTGTGTGTGTGTGTGGGGGGGGGGGGGGGGTCTGTTTTTCACCTGACAGTAAAGAAGACACCATGCTCACAGCCTCTTCCACCGCTGCCACCAGTCTCTCTTGCTCAGCCTCTGATAGGTTGTTGCTCTCCCTTGGAATCCAGGTCTGGATCCTGATTGGCTGGGGAGAGCCAGGAGTGGGCGGGACTATCTTTCTCAGGCTTCTCCTCTGTTTCACTGACAGGCCACGCGGAGGTGATGCCCTCCGTCCTGGGTGACTGGTCTGTTGCCCGGCCAGGGCTCTGAGTCTGGGCTCGTTGGGTGCAGCTTGGACCACCCTGGCCTGGGCCTGAACCTCATCAAAGATGCACTTCTGCAGGGCTCCTGGGAGCTCCACTACCACCACCATCACAGCCAGCATCCCCACCCAGAGTCTCTGGGATGGAGGTAAAACCATAATTATAGCTGGAACCTATTTCAGAGTCACAGCGAGGATGATGATGATTAGTTGTTGGACATTTTGGCTGAGGAGCTTTGCTAAGCTGCAGGATACGTTCACTCAAAAGGGACACAGGTTATGTGATAGTGACACTTAAACTGTAATGTCCAACAGCCAGGGCAATGGCAAGCACATTACAGGAACTTAAATTATTTTATATCATACCAAGATGCAAAATATAAGGTTCTCAATTACCTTTGTATTGATTCTTCCATGATTAAAGTCAACTTTATCCTTTGTGCCCCTAATAAATGTATTTTATTTTGTAAAGTAGCCTATTTGGATAGATAATAGCAAATATTGAGGACACTGAAGTCACATGGGGGGGTTTTAGTGACCTGGAAGGAGTTATATTCTACAACTAAAACTCACATGGTGGGCTTAATATATTTAAACATTACTTATTTTAGGCCGATACATGAATAAATAAAGTATTCAGCATTTCCCCAACAGAACTGTATTCCTTTGCAACATTTATACCTTCATGTTGGAAAATAAAACTTACAGAAAATATAATAGAACAGTTAAAGGACTAAATTAAATATGAGCTTTAGGGGGAACCTGGACTCAGTATTTCAACTGTCCTGGCTATAACTATGTTCATGTCTTGTGAGTAGTGTAAGCTATTAAACTACTGAATGCAAAGATGACTTTGCCCCGACTCAACAGCAAGTATGAGACTAAATGCAGATCATGTAAAATGTCCTTCCACATAAATCGTAAGAGTTCGAGTTCTCATACCAAAGTCACGCTACATCAATCTGTTTAGCTTACTTATCTAATGGCCTATTGTACATCGCATTTGCAATGTTAAGCATATGTCAAAATGGTACACAGTACACAAATCGTGGCAAATTATAATTGTTTTTCAATCAGCAAAAACACAATTATATGGTGCAGTTTTGACAGCCAATGAGGTCGCTTTAAAAGGTGGATGTAATGTACTGAATTCACACAAAGTAGGATGCCTGCTTTCTACAAATAGTCCTAGGCCAAATCAATGGTTATCAGGGGCAGATTTTGGAAGGAATAAGGCCATGATTCTGCTGGAGCGTCAGTTAAATGTAGAGTGGATTTCAGCTCCAACAATCACTTTCCTGCAGCTTTAATCTATCACGTAAATCAAATGTGTTCATTAGAATTACCTTGCAGGCGAATGTAACCTCAGTCCATCCATGTAGTCTCACTAGAGCGATGATCTGAACGTCTGCTTTTCTTCCCAAACAACCACTGAAGAGCTCTCTCAGGAATCTGTGAATTCCAATAGGACTTTTGAATACAAAGCACAATGCAATGACCCTAACGCATCTCTGTGAGTGAGGTGTCATCTGTCTTTTAACCCCCAACACACAAAACCCAACACCTAAAAGTGCAAATCGTTTAATCTCAGCCACATTTTTACTTATATACAGTGAAGTTGACCCTAATAAACCATAAAATCACTTTCTCTCTTATTTACCTCTATACATTTCAAATTTAAAACTTGCGCCTACTCCACATCAACCCTATTACATTCAACAAAGCAAAACAGAACTTGAGAGAAACAAAAAAAGAGAAGTAACTTGCTGAAATAAAAACATAAAATGTACAATAATACAAATGGCACACCACAAGTCTGCTGTGTCAACATGTGACAGAATGCAATTGATTCCCCTCAAGGGTTGAAGATTCAAGTTGAGGTTATTTTGTGAATTCAGGGCACCCTTTCATCACTAGGGAGCCTCGTCTTCCTGTGCACACTACACACACACACCCTAAAATCAGGCACCAAAGAGATTGTCTTTTGACACATTTGCTTTTGTAGATTACATACATTCACTTGGAAAAGGTACACGTGTGTGTGTGTGTACTCAAAACACGCAGCTATGTTGCAATCAATGTGCACTAAAATAGGGGTCCCAAAACGTTATTGCCAGCTTGCAGAGTAGACATGCATTTTCTTTTTTCATGTTATAATAAAGCCACTGATGTGTCGACGCGTGCTATGATGTGAGAAAACATGTGCCTCCGTGTGTTTTGGTGTGCAGTGTGTATCTCAGGAATCATCGAAATCTCCTCGAGCCATCTACAGGAAACTCCTCAAAAGGCACTTAAATAGGGGAAATGATTTTTTTCCTATGTAATCATCTGTGATATAACATGAGACTGGATGCAAGTGGCAGAAGTATGTGGAGACAATCCACATCTACAAACATACTCCACTGTCTATGTAAGACTTAAAATGCAAATGCATTCACACAGTTGCAGTCATACAAACACAATATTTTCCATTATGTTACCTAAAAACTCTAATCATTCAATCTGACAGTAGCCTGCCTCAGTTTCTGGATAGGGAAGATTCTTCTGTGCAAAAGTTTACCTTCAATGTGCAGCCGAGCTATAATTAAGTGCACATCTCATCTACGCTTCCTCTCAAACATACATCAGCCATGCTTTTCGTCTAAAACTTATACTTTCTCAAGGAGGTCTTTTAAAAAAAAACAAAGTCAAATACTTGATTCTATAAGTCAACAAATCCAACTCAAAGCAATTTCAAAAAAGGCACCAGACTTGCACAGTGAGGGTGAGTCTCGCCGTGGGCCACTCCTGTGCTTAAGTTCAAACAAATGTGGAAAGACTGGGTTTCAGTTATTATCAGTGAGTGAAGGAGATAAAGAAGGGCTGAAGGGGGTATCGGGTGGGTGAGGAAGTCATTCAGGTGAGCATGGGCACGTCATCTTCTGAAGTAGTGTCTTCAGACAGGGGGATAAGCAGCACCTCATCATCTGAGGAGGACGAGGAGGACGAGAAGGAAGGGGAGGCGGAGAGGGGCATGGAGTTGGTGGAGGAAGAGGGCGAGGCTCTGAAGAGGGAGATACTCAGGCCCAGCGTGTGGAAAATGGAGGCCAGAGAGGGGCTGCTCGGGGGGACGGCGACAGGAGGAGTGTGGGGAGTGACCGAGGGTGGAGCTGGGGGAGCGTACGGAGGTGGAGGTGGGGAAGCGACAGATGGCGGCAGTAGAGGAGGCGGTGCTTCCTGCTGCTGCTCTGACTGAGCCAACAAGCCAAGTTTCTGAGGCACCGGCTGGTTGACCGCCTCCACAGCCGACGAGGAGCTCGTGGGAGTGGAGTGAGCTGGTTCCTGACCAGAAGGAGCGGCGTCTGACTGCTGCTGGCTGGAGCTTGACGCCTGACTCGGCCTGGAGGGAGGTCTGGGGATTAGACCCCACCTCCTCATGCGACGAACGGCCCGGCGGACGAATCGGGGCCTGCGTCTGCGGTGTGGGGAGTTGGCGCCGTCCTGACGGAGGAGCTGGAGAATTCCCCTCAGAGAAAGAGACGAGGTCTGAAGAAGAGGATGTAAAGAAATGCAGAGTGGAAATCAGTTAAAATACCTTCTACAACTCTTGCTCATTATCCTAAAGTGGTATTAAACCATTTGAAATACCAAACATAGTATTCACAAGAGTTAGATCCAAGTTTAGGGAACGAGTACTTAGCTTGGCCAAATCCCATCAGACAGAGCAGGCTTTGTTTTAGACACTTAATCCCTCCGCCTCCTCTACCTCAGCTGTCCTCACCAACTAATAATAAAGCACCTTAGTGTGAACCTGCATGGTAACAGCACATTAGCTCTATCTTAACACTCTTCCTACTTCAGCCCACACAGCCTGCTGGGGATTAATAAGGCTGCTAAAGTGGAGCACATGACTTAAAGGCAGATAAAACAAGGGCTGCTATAGATTACAGCGTACTCAGGGTGGCTGAAGAGTCGAGGGATGAGCAACTCAGCAACGTGGCCTCTTTTACAATGAATGACTATGTTATCAGTGCTCCCCATGTTCAGTTTATAAAGACATGGAGCTTTTATACTCACTCCTGTCTTTCAAACTGTAAAGCATTTACATTATTTGTTATGGTCCTTTACAACTCTGGGGGAGGTGTTTGGCATTTTCATGGCTTTAAGTTCCCACTGTAGTATGATTTCATGGTACTGTAAGGTGCCACTAAATAAGTCTGTGTCAGGACTTAAGTTCTGCTAGAACTGTGGAATTATTGATCATCAGACACTGACTGCAGGCAGCTTCTAGTTCTTGTGGTTCTTTTCTCTCACCTCATTGGGGTTTTCTGTGGGGAAGTCCTCCACTGGGGGGATGATGCCCTGGGCAATCAGCTGACCGTAGGAGGGAGGAGCCTGCTGCTGGATCAGCTCCGCTTCCTGGCGGCTGATTGGCGCAAACAAGCTGCCAGAAAACAGACACATTTAGATGCAGTCACACACACACAGCCACTTTGCTATCAACTGCCAGCATGTTTGGTTTATGTTGAGAAGCACTTGACAGATGCATATACAGTGTATAGACCTTTATGATACATTTATTTATCTTTTATAGCTTCCTTTTACAGTACATTCCCACCAACAACTCCCACTGAAACAATGAAAAGTTAATGTTTTCACTTTAAAAAAATATGCTGTACATAGTTGAAGAGTTTAATTTTTAGAAGAGCGCACATGACATAACCCACTTTGGCTAAGATAAATTGGACGTGGGAAGCTGATTAAAAGGTGGAGTACGGAGTGTACTGGCTGTGTTTGAGAGGTGCTGTCTGGTAGTGCTGGCAACAACTGAAGCTAGTAGTAAGGAAAACAAACTCCTGACTCACTATCTCAGGTTATTAGCACAAAATCTGGCTGAGGCATCACTCTAAACCACAAGAAATCTCTATTATGCTGCATCAAAGGAGCAAAAAGATCATACCAAAAAGCTAGTGTCTGGAAACCAAACATGCTGGCATTAAAAGGATCAGTACTGAATTTATGAATCCTTTGCTTACAGTTGAGATAAAATGTACAAAACAGTTACCTGTACTCTCTGGTCCTGAGCGAGTACAGTTTACAGGTGCAGCCCATGGCGATAACCAGCAGAAGCCCACAGACCAGGCTGCCCACTGTTGCCGCCGTGATGACCTTGCGGGGCAGGATGACGGTGCAGTTGAGCTCGTCTGTGCCGTCCTTACAGTCCACCTGGCCATCACAACGCCAGCTCTCAAACACACACCTGCAGACGGGACAACGGGCCACTTGTGTGTTAGAGTGTCCAGGAATAACTCAAGTGAGGGATTCAGTTTCACGTGAAGCTGCATCCTGAGGCGTGTGTATTATGACCCCTAATAAAACCACAAGGTTGTAAACCAGCCTTATTGCACATGATTAGATACTGAAATGGAAAGATGTTATGAATCATTTTATAAGCTAGTGTAAGAGTTGAAACAAGACGTTGTGTCCAATACATGCAGTAAATCAAACATTAATTATGGATTTTATTGAAATATTGTTTAACAATGCAGCGATGTGGCTCATGAGCTGAGATTATGTCTTTAGTAGTTTTTTTTTAATTATTTTATTATTATATAGTAAAGTTCTGCTTTTTTGTGTAATTTTTTTGGTCATATGAAAATTTGCAGTTATACATTTATTATGCAGAATCCAACAATAAACATAAGGCACATTCTGAGTGCTCACGTTTGGAAAATGTATAAACTTGTAACGCATCACAACGTGCTGAATATATGTTAAAAGTGCAGATTGTGTTTTTATTGTTACACCCAAAGATGATGTACATTTTACTAAAATGCAACTACACAGAGTTTAGGTCCCATACCACAGAAAAATCTATTTTAACTCTTAGATGGTCACATTTCTGCACACGCCCTCTGACTCACACACTTGTGTTAAAACCAGGACACACCTAGCCCTGATACTTAACCTGACCGCAATGAAGGCACAAACCATCTTAGTTCACTTGGCAAGACAATCTCTATGAAAAGAAAACAATAGCGGCTGAACAGCTACTAAATGGACCTTGAAGAGAGACTGTTTTGTCAACTGCTGCTTTGGTCAAGGTTAAGAATAAGCATCAACTTTTAATTCAAATGCCCTGAATCACCGAAAGTTTGAACATCTACAGCTCCATGAGCAAACTCAATCTGCTGATGAAGACTGTGTGATATGATCCAAAGCTCCAGAACAGCTTCTAAATGGAGGTGAGATTGTTTTATCAACTGCTGTTCCCAAGGTCAAGAATGAATTCTGAGGCTACGTTTTTGCTCATGGCAACTGAAACCTGAGAAGAGAAATGAGACAACTGTCCTCTCTGAGCCTGGGAGATAAACAGGTTTTCAGTCTGAAACTCTCACGCACATACTGACCTGTCGCTGTCACAATGAAAGGTCCCTGGCTGGCACACGGTGCAGTCCCTCTCGTCGCTGCCATCAGCACAGTACAGCTGGTAGTTGCATCTCTCTGTGATGGGGTAGCACACCGGTCTGCCAGCAAAGTGACTGGACGCCACCGCTCTCTGCCCTGCCACGCCGCAGGCAAACTGGGTCAGACCGCAGCCCCTGCAACCTTCCTCATCCTTCCCCGTCTCGGGACAGTCCCATTTCCCGTCGCAGCGCTGCTCCTGGGTAAAGCAACCTCCTGCTGCTCCCCCACACCGGCCCTCCCAAGGGGGGCAGTAGGTCCCGACGTGGAACGTGGCGTTGAAGCCGCTCCCCTCCGAGCCAGGAAGAGTCTCATACGTCAACGACAGCAGGCCAGTGTGGGATTCAACTTGGACCGATTTGTAATTGGAGGCGCTGGTGATCTGTCAAAATGCAGGGAGGGAACATCGTGTTATCAAAACGTCTTTTGTAATACTTTCTCAATAAAGAGCGATGATGTAAGATCTAATGAATGTCTGGATACATTTCTTAGTTAAAGAAACTCACAATTTTAATAACGTCTCCTTTGCCTTGCTGTTTGTTGTACACTGTGAGTCTATCCCCGGGCCCCAGCACCAACTGCTGCAGGTCCAGTCTCAGTGGCCTCGAGTCCTGAGGGTCCAGAGTCCAGACGCAGAACAGCGGGGGGCCCCGGATGGCTGGAGGGGAGAAGGTCCCGTAGAAGGTCTGGAGGAGTCCTCCGCAGGGCCACTCAATGGGAGCGGGCGTCACAGCGAGCTCCCTGTGAGTCTGAGGCTGCTCTTGATCCACCTGGGCCTCCTCCTCATCCCTCTCTTTCAGCAGCGCCCACAGATCAGACTCAGTATCTCTCTCGGGTGTCGTGTCTGCAGCCTTACGGCTCTCCGAGTCTTTATCGTGGTTCTTCTCCGTGTACGTCTCTGCTTGGGAATCCTCTGCTTGCGTGCTGTCATACTTTGGGGGTTCTGGGGTGTCCACTTCTGCATCACAGCCCTGTTCATCTGTGCCGATGCCATCACCTTCACCGAGACACTCCACCTGGCCATTACAGCGCCAAGAGAGAGGAAGGCAGCGCCCCCCCAGGCACTCAAAGGATGTTACTGGGCATTCACCAGAGTCTGGATCTGTAGAACCAGAAGGGGATAAAAGAGCCATATCTAACTGTAACACTGATTTAAAAAAAGCTGATAAATTTACTACGATACACTTTGATATTTTTCCTTGACGAGGTAGGTGCAGCACTTTACAAATGTTTAATCAAAAGATGCTTAAGAATAAAAACACCATGATATTCTACCTCTGGCGTAGTTCAACAGAAAAGATGACACAGGGAACTGGTGCGGGAGGAAGTGGTGCGTCACTGTAATATTTCCCCCTGGGAACTCCATTGGTTGCGGCAGCTTGGAGCCACAAAGGATAACCGGCTCACCGCCAGCTGATGATTTTATAGACACCCATTCCTTCCTACAGCGTGCTGAAAACTGGGAAAAGCTGAGAAAAGATTTAGAGTAAAATCAGTGAACACACACCCTCACTTACATAAAAATACAAAGAGGCAGCATTTTTTTAGACAAAAGTGAGACAATATCAATTATCAAGTGTTAGAGATACTGCTAAACAATTTACACCATGGAGGCTATCCCTATAATATTGGATTTTTATGTGATTTTGGCATCAGTGTGATCACATTTCTTGATTTTTCAGGTATTTCATTTGCTGGAATATCTGAAAAACAAACCTTCTGTCTGATTATTTTATCCATAAAACAGTTTCTCAATTGATTTTTATCCATAGCGCCCACTCCTAAGCCCTTCATAACGTTACATCTTCACCACAGAACATGATCGGGCAAGATCAGGTTCCCCAGTATTTTCTATGTAGCAAAAACATTCAATACTTTGCACAGCTCGTCTCAACGTAAAATTTACATGATAATCAGTTCAACCCAGTGTATTAGTATCCCAGAGGGCACCTGATTTACAGCAAATAATTTAATCTCAGCACTTCGTGTAGGGTGGCATTTAGGAAACAAGACTCAAAAGCAAAGTCCTGTGTATCTGGTATTTCAAACTCCCTCAGTGTCTTTACCTGAGCACGATAGGTTCTTCTTCTGAACCCTTGATGACCCAGCAGTCGTAGGTAGAGCCGAAGCGGTAGGACCAGCTGTGGTAAGCAGAACTCTTGATCTCTCCCACTTCACTGTCTAAGACTTGGAGGGAATGCCCACAGCGGGCTGAGAAACAGCAAGACAAAGGGGCACTGGTTAGGTTTAGCCTAATGTTATCACATTACAGTTGGAAACAGGTGTTTGGAGAAGTAGCGCAGTACAAAAACACAAGGCAAGTAAAAGGTCCTGTTAAACATGATCTGCTCAGGCTGATATCTGCTGTTATGACCACTGAACACATTGTAGGTTAGAGAACAGTATGTAACCAGAATGTGACATTGAGAAATTCTTTCATGACCTCCACAGTCACAACATGAGATAAAATGCCGACTGGTCTGTCTTCCTTACCAGAGCAGTGGGTAGGCTCAAAACGGCTGCATGCTGCGGATAAAATAAGCAAAAACAGAGCGAGTCAGGCAGGTGACTTATCACCATGGCCAACAGAGATCATAAATGTTGTGCGAGATGAGAAGTGCAAACGTGACCTTTGCTTGATAAACATTTCAAATAGGCAGCTTCGATAGATACACAGTCAAACGTGTGTTCACTCACCTGTTATGGTGAAAACTAGGAGGCCCCAGAGATTGTAGGTGACTGTCATTGTGGTAATCCTCTAAAATGTTGGAAATTATAAAAAATAACTGAAGACTTAAAAGGTTAAAAAAAAAAAAAAAACGTCAGAGAAGCGTCATTTTAGGACGTTTTGTTCAGGAAGAGTTCACCTGCAAAGTGAAAGAAGAGAAGATGAATAAGAGGCGTGTTAGATCTGGCTGTCAGCCAAAAAACAGTCAACTTTTTACTCTACTACTATGACAAAGCTGTTATACTATTATGATCATAAATCAATCATTTAAGTCTTTTTTTTCGAGGGAAAATGCTTGTCAAATGTGATTATAATTATTTGCTGGTGTCTTAGTCTTCTATTATACTTAACTAAATATATTTGGGTTTTGAGCCATTGGTCGGACAAAACAATTAATTTGATAAAGTAAACTTAAACTGTGGCAGCTTGTGACAGGCAAATTTTACTTTTTGCAGACCAAACGATTAGAAAACAATCAGCAGATTAACCGATAATGAAAATAACTTAGTTAGGCGTTGCTAATTTCAACTGTGAGACCTCAAAAAAATTGTACATTATATACTGAATAATATCAGTCTTTGTTACCTTCTTCCACGTTATTTCGCGTAAATTACCTTGACTTTAAATTCATTTTGTAAACTTCCTATTCGATGGCACTTTGTTTCAGACAATTTTTTGGTTTATTTGCTCAAGTACTCCAACTTTAAACATTTTACAGACAAACAAAAACTGAGGTATTTTAACTCGGGCGCAATTGATCTGCCCCCAAAAAAGTGAGCAGCCATAAACAGAATAATTATAATAATAATAATAATAATAATAATAATAATCTTTATTTATAGAGCACTTTTCTAAAACCACTTTACAAAGTGCTTCACACAAGGCAACAACTTCACGACAAGCAGATCATAACATTTTCCAACGAATCGATAAGAAATAAAATAAAATAAAAACAAATAAAACAATTAAAACTAATAAAATCAGCAAAAAACTAGTCAAGAAAAATCAAGAAAAATTAGGAAAGCGCATAAACATTATTGTCATTTATCGGGTCTCGAAGTTATTTTGATCTTTAACACTGCGCGCGCGCGCGCGCGCACACACACACACACACACACACACACACACACACACACACACACACACACACACACACTTCCTTCCCATAACCTTCTCGACGAACAAGCCGCTTCAAGGTCTTTCTCTTGTTCCCAGTTCAGTAAAAAACCACCGAGGTCTCGGGTTCTGGTCGAGTCACGCCTCGCTTTGCTCCCCCACAAGTTGAGACGACGTCCTGAGACGAGGCTCCGGGGTAGTTTCGGTTCGAGGAAGAGGAGGAAGAGGAAGAGGAGGAAGAGATAGCCTCCCGCCGAGCTAACTGCTAACGCGTCCGTCTTCGTTTGGACGCGTTTTCTGCGCGGCGACACGACGAGAAAAGGTCTCCGAGCGCGACACGGAGGGCTTTGGCACCCGAGGAACTCGCAACACGTCGGTCACAAGCGGCAGCAACGCAATAAAATGATTAAAAAAAAAGGGGGACAAGAGTCCGGTACGTTACCATGTCAGTCGGCCTCTCTTGTTGACAAGTTCTGACCCACTTCCGTATGTTTTAGCTCGTGACCGGAGGGGCGGGGCTTACGTGTTTCCCTCCCATTCATAAAACCTTACGCCGCGTTTTTCTTCACATTAAATGTTTTACACCGAACCTGAGCCGCATTCACGATAAACTATATGATATTTTCATTTATATATTCCTAATTGTCTAAACGGAGTTAGGGTGAAATGCTCCTTTGTTACCACAAGGTGGCAGTGTTGGTTCGCACAAATATCCGTCCATCATCATCGGTTTTAATTCACAAAAAATGTGGCTGGGACCTCCAGGGCTCCCAAAAATCACTAAAATAACTAAGTACATTTACTCAAGTACTGTGCTTGTATATTTTATGTGTAGTATCTTCATGGTGTGCTAAAAGAAAAAGAAGAAAAAGTATTCAGATTCTTTACTCAAAGACTTCTTCCAGACACGTTTAAGGACATGAAATTACTCTGCTTCAGTGGTGGAAAGCAATTAAGCGCAAAGTACATTTTTGAGCTACTTGTACTTTACTTGAGTATTTCCATTTTCTGCTACTCCCACTACATTTCAGAAGAAAATACTGTATTTTTTTTACTTCACTACATTTATTTAATAACTAGTCAATAATACAAAATATAATCAACAAATGAATTATGGTGTATTATTACAGGTTAAGATAAGACTATTGAAATTCACAAGCTTCCCAGCGGTATATTAACAAACTAAAATTAGCCCCAGCTGCAACATTAAAGTGAAAATAAACACATTAATACATGCATCAATAATTATAATCTAACAATATAACATCTATTATTCTGAAATGGGCCATTCTGCATAAAGAGTACTTTTTTAAAGTAAAATTATGACAGAGTATTTCTGCACTTTTACTTAAGTAAAAGATCTGAGTGCTTCTTCCACCACTGCTAATATCTGTCTCTGTATCATTAATCGGTGCATTGATAAATCTGGTCGTGAAGAAAATGACGTCTGCACATCTGGAGTCTCTCTCTCTCTCTCTCTCTCTCTCTCTCTCTCTCTCTCCTGACCACGTCCACACACGCTGCAGACAATCCTACCAGAGGAAACCATGAAGCTTTAGTTACCACCAGCTGAGCGTTTGTCACAGCCACCTGATGATTTTAGCGTTTTGTTCGGTGTTTTCTCCTCCGCTCTGACTTTTGAAGGAGTCGCTTTTGTGCAGAGGAAGCCGCCTGCTGCGCTCAACGTGTCCATGCGGATACGAGAGAGGAGAAAAAGTTTTCTGCCACGTTTTAAAAGCATAACGGAGTAGCATCGATAGATTTTGTTTTGATTTTTTTTTTTTTTCTCGTCGTTTGCTGTCAGGACGAGCGGGACTCGTGTAGAAAGTTAAGTTTCCTGAACTTTTTCTTCGGGGGGCAGTTTGCAGATAGAAGAATGCTGCCCCAGCTCCTCACCCTGGCCTGTGGTCTCTGCTGCTTCGGGTTTACCTCAGTCACTGCAAATGTACTAAAAGCCGAGGTAAGTCTAATGGAAAATCATGACTCTCTCACTTTAAACAATGCAACGTGATATATACAGGGATTTAAAGTGTGTCATACAGGCTGTTATGTGTTAACATCTTGAAATTAGCATTTTTCCCAACTTTCAGAACTTTTTTCTAGTGGTTTCCCAATTACTGTTTCCTACAATATTCCTGAAGGATATATATTTACTGTGAAAGTCTAAATGTGACAGTAATCTTATGTTATTGTATTTTTAACCCCTTATTGTATCACCACAGGGAATTATACTTTTACTGATATCTGCAGTTTTTTTCTAATCTTGCAACAGCAAGGGAGGAAGTGTTTACGTTCCCCTCATGTTTATTCTCCCTCCCCCAAACACTCTTGACCTTTGTCTTTCTGTACTAAGAGCTGAGTCCATCTGAGTAGAAACTGTAACAAGAGATGAAACTTCATCCAGAGAGGAAAAAAAATGCCATGAGTCTAAACTCTTGTGGCTTGTGAAGGAGGAGGGGGAGATCCAGCCATGCAGGGGCAGAGCACAGTTTAGAAACCTCCGCTGAGATGCTTTGTTCTGGTGGGGGTGGGGGTGGGGGTTAATGGTTTTCATCTGCCTGTGTAGACTGCACAGGCAACAGGCCGGGAAGCTGGTCTGCGTTCACAACAGGCTGGACATGAGGCGCTCCACCTGGGAGACTTCAGGCCTCAGGCTCTGAAACTCCGGCCTGGAGACGCTAAAGTGCGGTTTAGCCTTCAACCAAACAACATATTTTGTCTTCAGGTCCCGTGCAGCTCTGTAAATGATTGGGTAGGAGCATCCAGGGCGCCTCCGGTCTCAGCCCATTTAACATTTTGCTCTGTAGGGGTGTTTGATGTGAACATTTACAGCACCACCGCAGTCATACTGTCAGGAACTGCAGATTTAAGGTGTTTCTCTGTAAAAGACGGGAAGCACCACCAATAGCCAGATGTCACAGGAAATTGATTCACAAGAGCAAAAGGTCCATTTTAGGTCAATACTTAAGATACACAAGAGTCTGCTCTGTTGTCCTGGATGGACAGGATGCATGAAGGAGCGAAGGAGGACCTTAGTCACTGACCACAAGTCGCTGGCGTGTGAGTCAAGCCAGACATGGTGGATAAGTCACAGAGTCAGACAGTTTATAAGACGCCGCAGGCAGCTGCCCTCCTGTGGCGAACACACCGGCACAGTGATGAATGTCTGTAAACAAGGTGGGAAAACACGACTGTTTACAGTAGCGTCGTCTTTAGCAGCTGCAGGATCATACCTCTAATATATATCACTTCAGGGCTGCAATGATAATAACCCACAGGGCAGGATTTGATGTGAAGAGTGAATGTCTCGTCTGCTGATACAGGCTGTGTTGCACGACGCTGAGATGCTGTCAGACAGTAGCAGTCAGTCCTGATGCAGAAGGAGGATAAGAGTTGATTATGGGTTCAGGATTACATCACCTGAGAGCAAAATATGAACCCTGTGATCAAAAGATAGACTTGTCTGTGTGTGTGGAGAAAGCAGAACAGCACAGATAGGAGAAACAAAGACGAACTAACCCCTGAGTGATGTAAATGTTTAATTAAAGTCGACAAAGCTCCTTATAGAGGGGGGTTGGAGGGTTGAGAAAGCAGAAGTCAGGCGGAGAGACTTGAGTTTAGAGGAATTTTGTGGTTTATCAGTGTTGCTCAACATCTGAACATCCCTCTCTGACTTCACTCTGACAAACTAATCCCGCTTAATCCATGCTGAGTGAAAAGAGAAGCTCCACCAATAGAGAAATAAGACTTCCACTATTCTCTGAATACGAAGCTGCTCCTGGTGAAGTACCTTTGTGGCCTCCAGCATCTGTTTTCATTAATTGTTTTTTGCCTCGTCTAACCTTTCTTTACTTAAATAAAAAAGCTTAGTGGGACTTTGTGAGCAAAGGAAGTGGGCAGCAATGAAAACAACAGGGTCTAACAGGATCTCTCCATATCTGGCTAAAAAGATTCAGGAGATTTCCCGTTGCCATCTGGAGACACATGTCTGGTTGATCCCAGCAGAGGGTTACAGATCCGGTCAAAACACATCTGGGTTCAATTCTCTTTATCTCAACTGGAGTGACTGTTGATGTAGTATCAAAAGGAAAAGCCTTGCTCGGGATCTGGTGCACGCTGCTCTGACAGGCAGCGGTTGTCACTTAAGAAAATGTCAAAATAATCAGCTGGATCGGCCCGTAATGAGAAACCGATGGGCTTCAAGGGGAAAGGGAGTTTATCTTTGCCCTACACCCAAGAAAATGGTCTTCCTTGTTAACACAGAGGACTTCAAAGAGAGAAAGTTTCCACCATGACCTTGAGGATGAATGCACTTTTACCTTGATTTTGATCAAAATTTGCATTCTTGCTGTTTTAAGTCTCAGGTGCTCAGCTGGTTGGATTTGACTGAAGTTGAAGGCCAGATGTGTCTGACTGAAAATCTAGATTAAAGACCAACCACCTGGTAGAGGCGCTTTGAAAAGACTCCAGGCAGTGGTGGAAAGTAACTAAGTACATTTGCTCAGGCACTGTACTTGTGTATTTTCATTTTATGTTACCTGTTACTTTGTACATTAAGAATTTACATACAAAATAAATCATTACTGCAGCTTATACAATACAGTGCATTATTATAATCTACCCAACAGCACTGTTTGTTATATACAAAATAATGACCAGGTAGCCTATTAGTACATTTACATGATCACCTTCATAACAAAATGCTCAACTCAAGGTCTACTTACTAGCTTTTTCTGGAAACTTTATCCGCTCAGTTGTCATGGAGACGGCTCAGTTTTCATCACGTGACATAAGTTGTAGTTATGGCTACATAGGTGTTGCTCCAACTCGGCCAACTTCTACATTAAAATGAAACAATGTATATCAATGTTAATGCATCATTTATCATCTAATAATGCGATATACAGATGGGTCACTCTGCATAACAAGTGCATTTATGTTTTACATGTTAGTACATTTTGCTGCTAATACTGTTCTGTTCTTACTTTTTTGTGTAATTGAGTATTTTTACACTGCTGTATTGCTACTTAAGTAAAAGCTAACACTGCTTAAATGTTCGTAAAACCTGGTTATGACAAAAGCCTGAAAGGCTGCATGAAAGTCAAGTCAGTTCTCTTTACAGCCCAAAATGTCAAATCACACATTTGCTTTAAAGGGCTTTACAATCCTTAGACCCTCGATGCAGATAAGGGAAAACATTTAGATACGTCAAAGCACATAAGTCTTATCAACAAAAATGTACTTTAGTACCAAAAATAAAAAGCACTCATTATGCAGAGTGGATCTTTACAAAGCAGGATGTACCAGCCAAATGGATTTTACTTAACTTGGCTACACAATACTTGTCCTTATTAATAGCTTATGGCCAGCCTGTAATGTTAATAGTTAATAAATGAAGTAATAAGTATTAATAAAGTAAGTACACCTCATTAGAAAGTAGGGTGTAACTGGTCTATGAGGAGCTAATTTCTTAAATACTGTTGGGCAGTTCAGTTTAATGTATTTTATAAGCTCTTTTTATATTTTGTGTGTAAAATACTAAAGTATCTAGTAAGTAAAGCTGCCAAATGTAGTGCAGTAAGTACAATATTTGCCTTTGAGTAGAAGTATACTGACACATACAAAGGAAATACACAGGTAAAGTATAAGTAGCTCAAAAAGTGCAGTACTTGAGTAAACATACTTATATACATATGTATATTCCACCAGTGTGTCCTGTGGTGCAATAAACCTCAAGGTATTTATCACTCCAGTTGCATCACTGCCACCATAGAAAATCTGTATGTACCAGTCTGTTAAATAATTTTTCTCTAAAGCAGAATGAACCCATCCGATGGTTTTATTTGACCTGTTTGACCCGGTAGAAATGTAAATGCAGGGGAAAAAACGATTGCACGGCGCTGGTGTGAGTTAGTGCTAACTGGGTCAGAGACGCCAAGAAATGAAGGCAACGTGAGATTCAGCCACTCGTGAGCCGAATTCTCAGTTTTTTCCGTTGGCACCCAAACAAGAGGAACAACTGACTCAGTCCCTCAAATTTAAATTAAGCCATACTCCTAACCTCTCTCTCTCTCTCTCTTTCTCTCTCCACTTTTCTTTTACCGCTCTCCTCCTCCTAATGTCTTTACCTCTCCTTCGCTAATGTAACTCTGCTCTTTAGATCATCTTCTTCTGTCCGTTACCCTCTCTTCTTCCCTCCTGTCCTGGTGAGTATTTAAGTATCCAACTAATTTGTCTGGCTGCAGAAAAACAGATTCACAATAAAAAAATTTAAAAAAAGAAAAACAGTGGAGGTTTATAGAGGCAGCTTGAAACAAAGTGTTGTGACACTTGGCAGCATCCCTATACACAAAAAGACGAGCTTTGGCGTTGTTAAACAGACACGTTACTTTATGTTTAAATATGCACAATAAACTTAAACCCAGCTCTGTACACAAACTCACATCCTTATTTTTATTCCTAGTTTCTTTTAGTATATAGACAAACGCCCACACGATCTATCTTGTGGGCAGATGAAATGTTTTCACTTCCTATGAAAATGACCTCATCCTTTTGTTTTCCAGCAAAGCAGCTGTAAATGTACTGGGGATTATTTTTTTCATTTTGTTTATAACTCTACTAGGAACTTGTGGTTGGATTTTTTGTTTTATATTTATAGTGCATCCGGTAAACAAATGACAACTCAGTCTCACGACAGTGTGAGTAAGAGTGTGTGATTGGTCCTGTGATGGGTGACGGGACACCGGGACATCACACACATGCTGCTCGACATCATGCGCACATTTTCTCATTGCCGATACTCGCTGGATTGAGTGATTTTGTGTTGTAAGATACCAACTGGGCAACTTCAGCTGGGGCTCTGAAAGCTCCAGGTTTACTGTGTATCAGCTGGTTTGTGCTGATTTAATTTAAAATGTATATCCAGAAAAGATCCTGCTGTATTACCTGATCTTGAGGCCGTATATTTTGAGGAGGATATCTCTTTTAAAACATTTTATTAGTTCAATTTTGTGCTCGTATGTTCTTGTATCAGTCCGTTTCTCATGTCGTATAAGTACAGGGGAACTTGGTGCTCTGAGAGATTAAAAAGAAAGAAAGAAAATGTTCTTCAGGCACTCTTGATTGCAGGTAGCTGTATGCAGTGGTGCTTTGGAGGCAGCATACTGTACCTGCCTCAGTTTATAGATATTTAAAGTTTGATTATCAATAAACATGCAACTAATGATTATTGTCCATAAAAAAGTCAGAAAACATTTGGCTTTACTACTAAAGTTTTCACACGTAAATCTAATTAATTGTGCAAGTGATGATTTTCATAAATCTGTAGGTTGTTTTCTTGATTAACTGATTAATAATTTGGTTCAGAAAATGTCAGAAAATGGTTAAAAAAAAACGGCCTTGAAAATTTCCCCGAAGCCCAAAGGGACATATTCAGATTGCCTAATTTGTCCTGCAACCAAAGATAGAAGCGGGAACAATTGAATGCTTGCCCTTTTTGCTTAAAAAATTAAGAGCTAAATGATTATAGATGATCAAAATCTATCCAATTAATTAATTTTCAGCTCTACAGAAGATAGTAAGGTCACAGTAGGGTCACAGAATCCGTGTATACATCACACAGCTCCACCGAAACGACCTCTCCTTCCACCAGCTTTACATCATGCAGCTTGTGTTTCAGTGTCTGTGCATTATACATTCAGACCTCACGTCACTACACACACACACTGCACAGACCCAGGGGTGTGTTTACCAAACCAGCAGCCAGACCTTTGACCACACATGGCTGCACAGCGAGCTTACCTAGCTACCCTGAGGCCAACAATACCAGCCATGTACAAGTCTCAATAAATAGGAGCTTTGATGGTGGCTGCTGGGAGTTCCAGGGAGGAGGGGTGCATGCTGGGATACCTGGCGTCCCAACCGGAGGTGGTGGTGGTGTGTGGAGTAGTTCGGGAGAGAAGTGGAGGTCTTGACGGTGTGGGGGAGGCTTTTCAGGGGAGTGTTTTTATAGAAGCAGACGCGTCACCACACTGGAGCCACAGGAGACACTAGCAGCAGTCAGCGGAGAAAGCAAAGTTGGTTGGTGTCAGAGGCAGATTGTCTCAGGAGAGAGTCAGGACATGAATTAGATTAGACTAGATGCTCAAATAATCCAGAGAAATCTTGAAGAAATTGTGAGGGGGAATGTGCAGAGATGGAGAGAAGGGGGATAAGTTGCCTCTCTGCGGGTCGTCATAAGTGAACCTTGTTCTCTGGCCTCTCTGCCCACCACATGACTAACAGTATAGCTGTGTGTGCCCAGGCAGTATGAGGCCAGGTAGTCCTGCCCATTGCAGTTGCTACATTTCCATCCCCCCACCCCCAACCCTGCTTTTCCCTTCACTTGTTGGAGGAAGGCTTGAAGAGAAAAACAGCACTAATGGTGGAATAAGAGAGATATCTGAGGTCTAGGTGACGCTAACGGAGGAATTTGGGATAATTCCACCAACCTAATCTGTGGTGGAGATGAAGATGTGCGTTAACTCTCTGTGTGCAGATGCATTTAAGCGTCGACAAAGGGGACCAGGAGATGAGACGATAGATACCACTCTTATGTCCGTCTGCTAAATATGAAGCTGCAGCTCACAGCCGGTTAGCTATAGCTTAGCACAAAGACTGGAAAAAGGGGGAAACAGCTAGCCTGGCTCTGTCCAGTGGTAAAAATATATGCCAACCAGCACCTCTAAAGCTCACTTATTATCTCCGGCATTAGGGTCTGTCACGCCTAAACACCTCCGTAAAACCACAAAGTCATTTTTACGCTTAACAAATGAAACAAACAAGATATAACGTGTTGATTAGTGAGAGTTGAAGCAAGATTATGTAACTTTTGAAAGAAGAAAACACATAATCAGAAAAGTAGAATTACTAATAACTAATAAAACACACTCTTCAACTCAATACATTCAGGGGTTTTGCTGCTACTTGGTCTGGTTTGATCAGTAGCTTATGATGGCAAACTTCTGCTACTGCCATCATTTACTATTATCCCTTATTGATCTTTTGTGGCCACAGTGGCTGCTGTTCATCAAAACGTATCACTTTAAAGGTTATTTTTATATCTTTGGACAGGCTAGCTGTTTCCCCCTGTTTCCAGTCTTTATGCTAAGCTAACTGTCTCCTAGCTCCAGACATTACAGTGTTTATCAATCTTCTCATCTAATTCTCGGCAAGAACGCAAATAAAAGTGTGAACTATTCCTTTAAGAGAGTCTTAGTTAGACCACCAGCAGCAGGCGGTGGAAAGAATAGGCTGGCCTTTCATGTGTAAAGATAAATAGTGGTGGTTTTGGTTGACATTAGGGCAGACAGAGAGAAGAGTGGAGGAGGAGGACAGACATAGACAGTGGCAGGGAGATCTTAAACTTTGAGGAACCCAAATGTTGCTGAAAATGTTATTTTTTTCCATTGTCTTTGGCTGCGATAGTCTAGACAGAGTTCTGGGTCGTCGTGACTAAAATGACATCAGTGTTTTCAGTTCCTCTCTCATCCCTTCCTTATGACCCCACAACAAAGTTTCCCGTAACGAGTTCAGCATAAATCAAGGGGGCATGTGAGGATTTGGTGTTGGTTTTTAAGAGTTCGTAAACGGGGTAATGTCACAGTCACATGAAGAAACGACAATAAATTTGACATGCTAAGTTAACTCAGTGTGTGTTGGCTGCTGCAGCTGAGGGCATTTAGGTTAACAAGTCAGCTTGGCACACACACACACACTTTGTCTCCCTTATTCATCATGCAATCTGTGTGATGCATCTGAGCTCAGAGAAGCAGGTCCAAACAAGCTCTGAAAGTTGACTGGAAGTAGAAAAACACCCACAGGTTCACACAAGTGGCCAATCCCTTCTTTTTTGTTGACTGCAATGTTTTCCAAGATTTTTTCAGGTGGTTTTTGTGTTGTTTCTGGCACGTCAGCAGACTGCTGAGAACGTAAAACAGAAAGAAGCAGATGTTAATTATGTGTTGCAAAACTCATATGGTAACAATATCATTGGATTTTAGCAGATAAATGTCATTTTTCCATGTTTTTTTCCAGTTGTTTTAGTTGTTTGTCTTTTTTAGCATGTTGTATTTTATGGAAGTACAGAGTCCTATGCCAAAATATTTTTTACTCAATATAGCAGCCAAGATAAAGTAGGTTTTTAGGGTATAGATGTGACAAGATTTAGATTTTGCTGATGGATGTTGAGATGAGAAAGACTGCAGGCAACCATATGCAGCAATCCCACCTCCTTGTCTGCATAAATATAGTCTCTTATCTGACATTTCTTGATCAATCTATTAATTGTTGTGTCTATAAAATGTCAAAAAAATGGAAATGGATGTGTTCACTTCATCAGATGGGGGATGTCATATATAAGGTCCTACATATTTGATATATTTTTTTAAGTTTCAGCTTCAGTGTCTCGAGGCGCCCATATACATTCGGCTGTTGAAGCAAATCCACATTACTGTTGAAGATGCATAGATTCACTTTTTTGAGGTTCTTTCATGGCTTCTTGACAAGCTAGCCCACCTGTCCACAGGTAGAGGAAACTGTGTCAACCTGTGAAAATGGCATGCCATCATCCTCATGACTTTTAATTTTTAGTTAATTGTATCTAATGGAGCGATCTGCTTTCATTTCTTTCTCTCTCATGTAGGCTTGGCTGCAGCAGTATGGCTACCTGCCTCCAGGTGATGTCAGAGCCCAGGCCATCCGCTCACCACAGTCCATTGAAACAGCGATATCAGCCATGCAGAGGTTTTATGGTTTGACTGTCACCGGCTCCATAGACTCCAACACGATAGAGTGAGTCCTGATTAAAAGTTTTTACAACACATAACTGCACAAATTACTACTGGAGATTTTCACGGCCTTCAGATCGTTTGATATCTTGGGACTGAAAGAGGAATGAAGAGAAGCAAGGTTACTATTTACAAAAAGAAATGTGTCCCTCAGAGGAGTCTGAACATTTTACATAGTTGAGAATTTTATTTTGCTGTTGCCAGGGCGATGAGCCGGCCGCGGTGTGGCGTCCCAGACAAGTTCGGCCCGGCGCTGAAAAGCAACCTGAGGAGGAAGAGATACGCCAGACAGGGTCTGAAGTGGGAAAAGTCTGAGGTGACCTTCAGGTACATGCCTACAATATTTACTAAAGTTTCACATGTGAATATGATTTATTTTGCCAGTGACGATACACTTGAAAGTAGTTTAGGGCTGCAACTAATGATTTTCATTATGAATTCATCTTAAAATTAATTTCTTTATTTATCAAGATTGATCTATAAAATGTAACCGTACAAGGCCTTTAGTTTTCTATCATAGAATAAGACAAAAAAGACCAAAAAAACCAACACATTTTTAGAAGTGGGAACTACTGAATTTGAGTATTTAAAAAATTACTTAAATGATTAACTTGTTGGCAATTCATTTTTCTGTCATTCGATTCAGCGATGAATTGTTTTAGCTGTAATGAAATTAAAAACTCTTTATTTAAACTAACAGTCAAAATCCAAACTCTAAATATTACTTTACAGACCACAAAGGAATAAAAGACAGCAAAAAAGAATTAAAGAAAACATTGTTAATGTCTGGAATTTAATTTCCTTTTTGACTTAAGTGTAATTTCTTAATAACAGTGGAGTGATCTGCTTTATTCAACATTTATTCAAGATACAGACATGTATCTTTGATATTTTGTGCTTTTATTGTGACGTACCTTTTGTTTTGAAAAGTGCTACATAAATAAACCTTTACTTTCTTACTTAGTTCCTTACCTCTCTTTAGTGTGTTATGTTGAGTCGACCCTAAATCTCTGCCCCTCGGTTCTTTAAAACAGCATAGAGAACTTCACCCCTAAGATCGGCGAGCGAGCCACATATGAAGCCATCCGAAAGGCCTTCAAGGTGTGGGAGAGCGTGATCCCGCTCACCTTCAGGGAGATCCCTTACAGCCACATCAGAGACAAGGTCGACAAGTTCGCAGACATCATGCTCTCCTTCGCAGAGGGTTTCCATGGCGACAGCACGCCGTTTGACGGCGAAGGCGGCTTCCTGGCTCATGCTTACTTCCCTGGACACGGCATCGGGGGAGACACGCACTTTGACCTCGCCGAGCCCTGGACCACCGGGAACAGAGACCAGGGGGGTAAGAGAGAGAGAAGAGTAGAAGGGGAAGTGTAGATCCTGCAAGAAACGAAAACTATACTAAATGAATCTTTCTCTCTCTCTCTCTGAAGGTAATGATGTTTTCCTGGTGGCGGTCCATGAGCTGGGTCATGCTCTGGGTCTGGAGCACTCCAACGACCCCTCTGCCATCATGGCGCCCTTCTACCAGTGGTTTGAAACTGAAAAGTTCCAGCTCCCAGACGACGACCGCAGAGGCATCCAGGCGATCTATGGTGGGTTGTTCTCCGAGGGGAATCTTTTGGATATATTTGCAGTGATGTTCCTCTTGTAACATCCACAACCTTTTCATTCACATACTGTCAGTACTGAGAGTCAACATAGTGTTGGTACATACATACACTGAAATAAGTTGGGTGGTCTTCCTCCAAATTAACCATCTCACTCTTCTCTTTCACAACATCTTTCCCACAGGAACCAAGTCTGGGGCTCCACCTCCTCCCCCTCCACCCACGAAGCCGTCCAAGCCCGACAAGCCAGACCACGGCCCGGACATCTGTGAGGGACACTTTGACACCATCGCTATCCTCAGAGGGGAAAAGTTTGTATTTAAGGTACAGGAGACCCCTTTGTCACAAACACTCAAATGTTCTCAGAGACCGAATTACAGACATTTCTCGCAGCAGACATTTTTGACTAGATAGGAAAAGCACAGGTGTTACTATTAACACTGACAGTGTGACAGTGAGCCAGCATACACAATACCAGGACCCTGAAACTGAAGCAGCTAAATGGAATTCAGCCATCATTAGTTTTATTATTTACACCTGTGCCTTTCCTACTGAGACATGTCAAAATGTGTTCACTGAAAAAGACCTATTGAGGCTCTCTAAGACATTTTCTTTGTCTTGCGTGGCTCTTTAAACTCGACCTACCCATTCTAGCTTGCACAATATAGTGCTCCTTCAAAATAAAAGCGAGGTTTCACCCAACAGTTATAAAATGAACACTCCCTGGAATAACTGCAGCTGCTTCCACCTTGGAACGTGTTCTGCTGCATTTCTAATCTATCCGTTTATTTGTGTGTGTGTTTGCAGGACAAGTGGTTTTGGCGTGTGCGTAACAACAAGGTGTTGCCAGGTTACCCGATGGCCATCAGTCACTTCTGGAGGGGCCTGCCTTCAAACATCAACGCCGCCTACGAGAGGGATGATGGGAAGTTTGTCTTCTTCAAGGGTAGGTTCCATCGGAGGTTTGATTGAAACCAGATTTGGGGCGATTGCGTCATTTCCAGCTGCTCCAGCGATGAATTTCATGTGTTAACTATTATGACTGGTCTCTTCTTTCCTCTGATCGTTCCCCCTCTCTGTTTTTCTGCCTCCCTCCTTCTCATCTTCCTGTTGTTGTTTTTTTCCTCCATCTCTTTAGGTGACAGGTACTGGGTTTTCAGTGAGTCCAGCATGGACAAGGATTCCCCCAAGAGCCTGAAAGACCTGGGCACTGGTCTACCCAAAGACAAGATCGATGCTGCTCTCTTCTACACACCGACAGGACAGACGTACTTCTTCAGAGGCACTAAGTGAGTCCGTCCTCTATGCAGGGGTTTTCCACACATATCTTTAAAGTATGGGGAACTTTTTTTAGATCTATAATCTGATTTTGCACCGTCGACTTTGTACCAAGCTTTTTTTTTCTTTCTGAAGAGAAGTTAGGCAGCTTAAATGAGTTATTCTTCCAATTTGGTCCTAATTTCAAAGGACCAGTGACAGGGAGTACTTCATCATCCTCCTAAAAAACTACCATGTGTCATTTCCGTGTAAGAATATAAATGCCTCCTCAGGATATTAAAACCCCCACGTTCCCAAAATCAACACTGAAACAGCCCTGCCTCTGTTTTATGAATCAATCACCTGAAGCGGTTTCTGTCAGGAAGTAGTTTCTCATACCGTAGATCTTTAATAGTTCTGTCTTTGTGTCGTCTGCAGGTACTACCGTTTCAACGAGCAGACTCGCACCGTGGACAGCGGTTATCCAAAGCCCATCAGCACGTGGAGCGGTGCACCGGATAACATCAAAGCTGCCATCATGAGTGAAGATGGATGTAAGTTTTCCACCTTGTTAAACTGATCATGTGGATGTCTATATCCCAAGATGATTATTGAATAGTCAATGGACAGAAAATTAATTGGCAGTTATTTTGACAATCGATTCGTCATAATCAAGCGAAAATGCTAAACATTTCTTAGTTCCAGCTTCTCAAATGTGAAGATTTGCTGCTTCTTTTTTGTCTAATTTGACAGTAAACTGAATATCTTTGAGCTTTGGATGGTTGCTCAGACAAAACAAGCATTTTCAAGGAAATTGTGGTGGGCATTTTTCACAATTTTCTGACATTTTGCAGACCAAACAATTAACCAGTTAGTTGAGAAAATAATTGGCAGATGAATCGATAATGAAAATAATTATTTGCAGCGCTGTTGTTGACATATATAGAGCAGCTCTAGCCCAAACAACAGCTGGAAGAACTCATTAAACTAACTTCTAATCGCTTCATCTTTCCACTTTCCTCAGCTTACACTTATTTCTACAAAGCCAACAAGTACTGGAAGTTCAACAACCAGTACATGAAGGTGGAGTCCGGCTACCCCAAGTCCGTGCTCAGGGACTGGATGGGCTGCGAAAGCGAGGAGCCCAAGAAAGGTCGGGAAGAAGAGGTGATCATCATCGAGGTGGACGAGCCACAGAGCGGGGCCTGGCCAGCGGCCGTGGTGATCCCTCTCGTCCTGCTGGTGCTGGTTGTGGTCACTCTGGGAGCGCTTTTGTTCTTCAGGAAGTACGGCACGCCTCGGCGCCTCCTCTACTGCCAGAGATCCCTCCTGGACAAGGTGTAGACAGAGCGATGGGGTGATTGACAGACTGCCGCAGAGGGACAGAAAGAGAGAGAGAGGGAGAGAGAGAACGAGGGCCGGGTGAAGATGGAAACTGAGAGGGGGGAAGAAATGGAAGAGGAGGAGAGACCGACTGGAGAAAAGACAGAAGAAATGGGGGATAGAAGGGGGACGACGAGTTAAGTTTTGGGTGGTTTGTATGCGCCACAAAAGAGAGAAAAAAACGATAAAGGCCCTAGAAACTGAAATCAGGAAAATGTGTATTTGTATGTTAACTATTTACATGTACTGCTCTGTGTTCAGAGATTAACAAAATACCCGCGATCTCACATAGAGAAGGGAAATATACAACGAGACTCATCAACGACTTCCCTCCCGCCTCTCCTCTCTCACATCCCAGGTATTAAAAGAAAACATCCTCCTTCCTTCCTTCCTCTCCTTTATCTGGACGACTCCAGCTGAACTGCTGTCTGATTCATTTCTTTGGGTTTTACTCAGAAATTCATCATCTCTGTTGAGAGTTTTTGCTCTGAAATACATTTGCTGTGGGGTTTTTTTGGGGGGGAGTTTTACTCTGAAATTCAACGTGAATCCATTGTTTTGATATTGGGCTAAGCAGAATTTCCTGCATTTCTTTGATTTCTTCTCTACCACTAAGTAGGGCTGGGTATCAAACCTCTCCACTTCTTTAGTACTGCCTGAAATGTGTCTACTGCACATACTATTAAAAACTGTCAAGTTGGCATTGAATGGTCATTGATTCGTAACCTTGTTTCCTTATTCTTTGATGAAATAGTCCCAGATTTAAAACACAAATTTGCCAATTTTGACCATTTTATCAGGGCAAAGTTCTTGCACTGTTTCTGTGTTTAGATTACATTAATGTTTGAGAACTTTGAACTCATATTTCTCAAAGTAAGGTACTCAATTTTAAAACGATACCTAGCCCTACCACTAAGACGATTCCCTCCCATCTGCTAAACAAAAAGACAGTTTTAGTTATTATCACCTGCCTCGTTTTTGGATGGATTTGATGGAGTATAACAGCACGTCCCTTATGCACAGTGTTAGTATCGATTGATGCAGATGCACAGATAGGATTTATAATTAGTATTTGTTTAACCAGGATTATGGCAGCAAAAGTCAGACTTAACACGAGGCTGCTGGAGGCGATTTCCCCTTGATGGTCCAGCTGCGCCTCTGTCACGGCGTCTAAAGACAAAAAGTCCTTCTTTATGTCTGCACGCAGACTTAACAGGCAAAACTCCTCTTTCAGTGCAAGCAGTCAGACGGGAAAAAATATTTCTTAAAAAAACGTGATTTTTATCTCACAAATGACAGTTTTCCAGTACTTTTGTTGTCGAGCTGCTTGTCCAAATGTGTCAGTAAGCGGTACAGCTTCCAACAATATGGTGCAATTTTTAATTATTATCGTTGTTTATGGGGAATTGTTGTTATTATAAGTATGGTTATTGTTATTATTGTTCTCCTGGTAAAGTTATAAAGACTTTTTTTTTTTTTGCTTTTGTACATTGTCATTTGGAGTCCTGCTGGACAGAGGCATAATGTGACAATGATGGAAATGAATCCCAGTTTACACTCAGCATGTGATGAATTAGATCAGATCAGGGGCTTAAATGTGAGTTCAGGGGAGTTTCTTTTTACTCAGAAACACCTGAAATTACCCAGATGTTGGCACAGAATAACAGGCAACGCTATTTATGAACTTTGATGGTGCTCAATGATTTTATTTCTTCTTTTTTTTTTTTTTACACAAATCAAAATTCACGGTGAATTCATTCAGTTAATAACAATGATAATGGTAATGATATTTATAATGATGATCATATCAATAAAATGGAATGAGATTTTTTTTTCCTGCCTGTTTTCACTTTTGTATTTCATTAGATAAAGTGAAATTAAACTATTTTCTACAAACAGTCACACATTTTTTCCCCCCATTCTTTCTTAAAATCTTCGCCAGCACCTGAATATACACAAACTTTTACACACAGACTTTTACAAACATGTTTTTGATACTGAACTCCCCAAAAATGAAAAAAACACACCGCTCTAACACTTTATTAATCAATTTATTCTTATTCTTAACTATTCTGAAGACAATTCTGCTTTATTAAATCACTGGTTATGTGAAGAAATCTGCTGATTTTCCCACTATTTGTTCAGAAAACCCCAAAATACATAGTGGTCAAGCTAAAAGCAAAACAATCTGTTTGCCTAATTCCTGAAAAGTTGACATTTTTGACCAATATGTGCTGCTCTGGAGGATAATAATGTCCATCAGCACCACACTTCAATCAATCAATTGTTATTTTGTATAGTTTTATTGTTTATTTAGATCCCTATTAGTTGTTACCTTGACAATAACTACTCCTCCCACAGTTCACATACAGTTCATAACACATTTACTGCAATAATCTCCACCCATTAAAACAATATCAAAAAATGACATAAAAACACATACAAACACACTTCAATTAATCTGAATATTCATATTGCAAATAAAGTTTTAAAAAATTCTTGCATGCCTGAGTAGGAAAAACACCTTTAGTTGCTTCTTAAAACCTTTTTTGTACAATCTTGAGATATAAAGTGTCAGACTTTTCATGTGAGATGTGGCTCTCTACATAACCTGATCCTGACCTTCCTGTTGAGGAGGAAAGAGAGAAATTTATTGTCGCACTTTTATTATTATAACAGTATAAAGACAGACAGGATAAAACAAACAGAAGTGATGTGTGAGGAGGTGACAGGATCCGCAGTGTGTCTCCTCCTCCTGACCTCCAGACCAGGTTTTCGCCTGCTGGAGGGCCACAGATGGAGCCTGGAGTCTGGATGCAGTTACACCACACCGCTGGTTGTTTTGGAGGTGGAGCCTGAAGTCATGTGCCGAGGAACGGGTCGGAAAAAATGATGGAGCGGTCACATTTTTCAGAGAAATGCGTTCCAACTGAGCATCTGGTATTCTTGAAACATCTGAACCTCTCGGGCCAAGCAGCCCGGCTGCAGCCTGCATGATGTGTGTATACTGTATGTGTGTGTGTATTTAAAAAAAAGATGTTTAGCTCTTTACTCTTAAAGTTAATCGTGAAAACGTGTGAAGAAACAGTGTGTGTGAAAGAAAAAGGGAGAGAGGAGAGGTGAGGTGAGAGAAGTGCAGTTAAACAGAAATTATTTTATAGGGTCGGGGATATTTTTCCCTCGGCACATTTCTATCCAAAAAAAAAAATCCTTTTGCAAGCAGCCTCCCTCCCTCCCTCTCTCTTATTTCCTCACCCACTGCAAAATTGTTCTTTTTATGAGGCTTCAGTCTCAAACCACTCCTCCTCTCACCGCAAGTATCTCTGGTCTGTTTTTGCTCTTTCTTTCTCTGCCCTTTCCTCCCGCCTTCAACCCCCTTTTTCCTCACGCTCTCTGTTTTAACTCTTCACATGCTGTAGATGTGTCAGAGCAAACGGTAAACAACAACAACCTGGGTAAACCGCAAGATCAAGGCAAACAACCACCAACATAAAAAGAAAATGGCTGAAAGTCAATTACGGTTTCTGGTTTCAAAAACCAGAATACATGATTTGAATTAGGTTAAACAGTTTATCTTTTGGCACTTTTAACTGTTTACTGTCCTCGTTGCAAAGCGCTTACATTACTGTATAAAAAGTTCATCATAAATACAGTTATATCTTGTTTTTGATTGGGTTTTAACCAGTGGTTAAAGTGCCCTTGAGCAAGACAGCAAACACATTCAGCAGTGATGTCACAGTGTACTGACACTCCCTGAAGTACACTTTCATGTCACTGCAGCAAAGTGAGGACTTTGCTATTTAATAAAGTAGATATTTTAACAAAAGGAGACGACAGTGTTGTCAATCTTAACCTTCCTCTCCATGAACAATGGTGGAATGTAAAAAGTACTTTTACTCAAGTACACATTCCAGGTACTTGTACTTCACTTGAGTATTTCCATTTTATGCAACTTTATACTTTTTTCTCCACTACATTTGTCTGACAGCTTTAGTTACTTTTCAGATTACAATCATCATATCCTTCCTGTCCAGTGAAAACCATGTGTCTCCAAATTTGGTGATAAACTGAAAGATGAAGCGTTCCTTTATGGGGTGAAAGAATTCCCCTACTTCTTCAGCTAAATAAACTTGGTTTAGCTGGTAAATGCATCATCACAGAGCTGAAAACAGGGCTGTTTTTCTCACGAAAAGGGGACTTTTTAGAGATACGTGGACAACGACGCTACAAACATATGATGATCTTATAGAAGATGTATTGCTGTAGATTAAACTACCCAACAGTATATAAAGTAGTTAAAAGGAGCCTTAAACAGCTACAGCAGTAAAATGCAACATACACATTAAAGCAGCAGTAGTATTAATCCAAAAACATCACATTTAATAGTAAAACACCGACAGGGACCATTTTACTTTTACTTACTTATTACAGAATTAATAACTAGCTTGATTATTTAACTGAATGTAAACAGGCCAGGCTTCAGCTGTGGATTCATGAATATACTGTACACTAACCTGACTGACCCCACCATTTCTATCTGTTTTTTCTGCTCACATCTGTTTGTCCACTTTCCTCCTCCAGTAAGGAGGCCGAACTCTCTCTCTCTCTCTCTGTCACCTGGTGTTTCCATTTGTCTCAGTGGATCTCTTTAATGCATTTCTCTAGAAAGACTGATCCGTCTTTCTAGAGAAACTCCCACTGCCCCACTGGATCACGGACGGATACATAGATGCTGCTGAACTGTGCGGGGAAAGCCTAATACTTACACTTTATAAAGGGTTTATAAGTTGTTGATGGTTAATAAACATTTACTTGTGTTTTAGTGCGTTAGTAGGAACAATTTTTGGGTTGCCAGGTTGTGAAAACTCCTTTTGACTAATCGGACCACTTCTGGAAAAAAAGATCTGATGACTTCTCAAGTGTTTGTTAAATGGATTATCAACAATATTATTACGTGTTCTTGTGATCTGGAAAGCATTATCAAATGATTTATTAACCATTAATAAGATATTAGATAGAACAGTCCTTCAATCTCTGCATGGGTTCAATTTCTTAAGTGTCTGAGCAAAACACTGAATCTGAATCAGTTTCAGAGCCTCCAAAAAAGTTTGTTTTGCCAACTGATGTTACAGGAATGCTTTATTTCACAGGTCACAACAGGTCATGTAAACAATTTCATGAGAAGTTTCCTGGAAAGAACTGTCCTGCGTTGTTCTTATTTGAGTTGTGTTTATAGGCATATTTTTCAGATGAATTACCTTGAAATAGCTACTAAACTCTTAACTGGAAATCATTTCAACACAAGTATTTAATTTATTATTGCAAACCTTGCTCTGCATATTTGCTGAATTGTACAGCTGCTGTGCAACAACTAAAACACATGTCTAGCTCAGTGGTGACCCCTTGAAATGAAGCAACATCTACTTGGTTTTGGTTTTATGAAAAAGTCAAACAAAAAGTAAAAGTGGGTCATTTTTGAGGCCTGAAGACAAAGAGGTTATATGATCCAGTAATTCACAAGAATAAAAGCAGATTAGAGGAATTCCTGAGGAAAATAAATATAATTTTGTGAAGCTTTTCCTCCTTTCCTATACTGTTAATTGTCCCACAACCCCCTTATAATGTTGTGTGACCCTTTGGGAGGTCATGACCCCCAGGTTGGGAACCAATGCTCTGGGTTACACTAGCAATTAATTTGAATTAATTAACTGAGTGCACCAATTCAACAATATCTCCATGCTACCTTTAATGTAACTAAATTACATAGTTCTTTCCAGGAACCTTCTTCAGAGTTTACTGTTACCTTTCTAGGAAATTATTAGGAAGCTATTGGACCTATAAAATAAATTGTTGCCAGAAACCTTCCTCTGTGCCTCTTCTTTTTCCTGCCTCACATCCGAGTTATATTTCAGATTTTTACTTTTAAGCTGTCGTGGTGATGCCATCTTGGTGGGCGGACACACAGCAAAAGACGTTCCTGATCAGTAAGAGGGAGGGAAAATGAATCAAGACAGTCAGCCAACACATTCTTCACTTAATTTTGGCCATTTCGTCTGTTTGGACGTGCCACCAAGTTCATCTGCCAGGCATCTGCTCTCCGTCTTGTCTTGTAGGTCATGGACATGAATGCAGATGAGACCTCTGGCAGCTATGTTGGCTTCCATTCCTCTTTCTCCCCCCCTCTCTCCCTCTCTCCCTGTCAGCCATTTTAATGCTGAACTCATACAGTGTGGCTGGGCAGTGCAGGAACAACCATCGGGCTCAGCACTCCTTCTCCGTGCCAGGCAGGAAGTGGCCAGGACAGCTGCTTGCAATTCAACCTGAGACTTTGTTTGGGTGACCTACATTATGGCACCATTTGCTTTCTACTGTAACTTAAACGGCACTTTTTGTTTTTCTCTTCATTTTCTCGCCTTGCCTGACTTCCAGTGCTGGAAACGTACTGTACTTAAGTACAGTTTGGAGGTTTTTGTACTTTACTTAAGTATTTCCCTTTCATGGCACTTTATACTTCTACTGCACTACATTTCAGGGGCAAATATTGCACTATAGTTACTATCACTAGCCAGTCATTCCCAGCCTTTATGCCTTGTGATCCCTTACAAAACAAATGTCTGCTTTGGGCCCTTTGTCACATTTCAGATGTCTATCTCCCCTCTAAACTTCTCACATGGTTTCATTTAAATAACAGTTTGAGGCTCAAAGAGTTAAAAATATCCAATATTTCACAAAAAGTCCAAAAAACAAAAAAAATAAAACAATTTGTGAAGCAGTACTTTGATTTTGTGCTCTTTCCTCTCCCACTAATCATCTCACGACCCCTCAGAGTCATCTTGTGACCCTTTGGAGGGGCCAGACCCCTAGGTTGAGAACCACTGGACTAAACTACCCAACTGTATATAAAGTAGTTAAAACTAGCTCCTCCTCTACCAGCTACAAAATATACAAAAATGCTATGCTAAATAAAATAACATGTCATAATATCACGACACTAACAGGGCATAATGAGCACTTTTACTTCTGAACTGATTTGTACATTTTGTTAATAAATACTTCTGTAATTTTACATTAATGTATTGGTACTTGTACTTAAGTAAAAGATACTTCTTCCCAGACTGCAGACTTTTTAAATCCCTCTTCATCTTTTACAGGACAAATTCCTTCTTAAGCAGAAGTATTTTAACAAACTGACGTGAAACAAGAGCAACAATATTGTTCTGATGCCAAACAAAATGCTAATTGGTTTGCTTAAAAAGCAAACAAACATCCAAAGTACAGAGGAAGCCACGTGGTTTACTGTCCAACTAACAAACAAAGATAATTGCAGCCTGCAGTGCTGGTTCTCATACAGTCATGCAGTGTTCAAAATATTCAGACTGTGTAATTTTGTCAAACATGCTACCCAGGGTGCCCCACACTCCAGGAACACCCAGGTCAGGAAGCGGTCTTTGGGAACGAGCTGCTGAATCAGACCCTCCGCAACCCCCTGACTCTGCTCCGGGGCCACTACTCATCCTCCTGCAGCCCCCGTCCCGGTCCGATCTGCCAGGAAACCCTCCCTGTTTCTGGTCTGCGGGTGAAACTGCAGAGGCATGTCAGCTAATCTCCATCCTAGCAGACTGACCTCACCTAAAGCCCCCTATACCCCCCTAAAACACCCTCCCTCCATCGCTGACTTCTGCACAATAAGCAACATCTGGTTCTCATTTCCCCAAAAACCAAAACAACACGAGGAGGAGAGGAAGGAGGAGATGGGGGGGGGGGGGTTGCCAGAGGAGAGGTTGTTGAGGAGAAAGACATTCAGGGAAAAGCAGGATGTGAAAAGATGGTGCATCAAGAGAAAGAATGAGGAGTTACATTTCTCACTGTCGGTGCAGTTGGAGGTCTTTGATGGTGCAGGTGTGAGGATGTGTGAAGGAAAAATGTCGCCTTGTTAACCACTTCTGACATTTCTTTAACACCCTCTGTGGCCTGTTTAATGTCCTCCCACACTCTCTGTAACACAACAAACAGTCAGCTCCTGTGGTCAACTGTACAAAAAGACAAGGCGAGGAGGGGGGGTGAGAGAAAACTCCCATCTCCAAAGAAAAGAATCTGCAACTCAGCGGCTAGCAGCCCTAATTACAGTGGGGCTTTGCTGAAGTCTGCAACAAGACAAAGAGAGAGAGAGAAAAAGAGAAAGAGGCAGATGGAGGGAGAGAAAAACATATCTAGGGAGAAAGGAGCAGAAAGCAAGAGGGGGCTAAAGAGAGGAGAGGCTTACCTCATACTGTAAACAGTCTGTTTATAAGTCAAAGTCACTCTAAATTAGTGCTGACTTAACAAAGACACAGCTGCTCTGCAAAATGTCCCACGCATGCGACAAAAAGCTCAGTTTGAAATAATTCATCACTGTGGTGATCATACTTCTTAAGCAGAACTGGAATTGGATTTCACGCCACTTCTTCACAGCCGATTTATGTTTTCTGCTTTTAAAACTGAGATGATGCAAAAGACAAAGCGTCGATTAATTCTTTATACAGTTTAATACCAGCAAAATATCTCTTTCTGTGGTATGAAACCTTCTGCCAACGTGGCTGCAGCCGGCTAATCATCTTTCCAGACACCAGGCTGCACGATGGCACATTTGAAACTCTGACTTTATCCTCTTTGTCGGTAGAGATGCCCCAAGAAAAGTAAGAACCGAACTTGACATGAGCCCAAATGTTGCCAGAAACACCCCTTTCTGTCCACACGACTCAGTATCATCTTTCACTTTTAGGTTTTTATCTCGGAGCAGATTTGTCTTCAATCATTGCTACTAAACTTGTGTAAACTGTCATTTTTTCACACAAGGTTTCCTTTTTATTCATTCTCCACTTAAACTTAACTGAGCTGCTTCACCGAGGAGGAATATTTCGAGTAATAACACTGAGTTACTACAGCATGCCAAGGTGTGAGCCCCTCACTCTCTCACATATTTATATATATATTTATATATATATATATATATATATTTATATATATATATTTTTTTTTATATATATATATATTTATATATATATATATATATACACACACACACACACACACAGTAAGGTCCTGAATCAGAGCTACTCTGTGTGCCAGCTCCTCCCTTCCTCTGCATGGCCAACAAAACTCCTCTCTGAGCCCAGCACCAGACAAAATGGCGTTTGAGCCTCCACACTGCCTTACAGAGGAGAAATGCTGCATTCTAGTGGAAGCTGAGAGACATTAACTCAGCATTATATCTATAAAACTATCCATGCAAGTCATCGCTCATTTATTGGACAGATTTCTGCATCAAAAAAGCCCACAAATCCATGATCATAACAGATTCTTTTTTCATTTATTGCAGAAATCCAGTGAAAAACACATATTGTAAAGCAGGAGAAAAGCCACAAGTCCTCATAAATATATTAAACAGGCTGACTATCAACGTTTCGTTCAGAATAAGGATATCGCAACATGATTACGATGACAATCTGTTTCTAACTTTGAGATTTTTTCTTCATGAACAGCTTCCCTTTTGGTTTGAGTAAGAGAGACTTTTTGTGCTCCTCCACTCTTGTGGCCTCTTCCCGTCTTGCACTCCACGCCTCCATCCCTCTGTCCACCTCCGAGTTCAGCATCACGATACGTCTCTGTGAGAGCGAACGCCAATGTTACAGGCAAAAAGCATGTAACAAACGCAGAGAGAGCGACGAGAAGATGCAAATGTATTGATACTCACTGCTAAAACTTCCCTCTCTTGCTTTCTTCTCAGCTGTCCCTTCATTAGAGGCGCTGCTCTTCCATCTGTCCAGATACACAAACAAGAAAACGTTAAACATGCGTGAGAAACTGCAAAATGTGCTAGAAGGGAAGAGTTGTTTTGGCATAAGCTAAATAAATTACCCTGAATTTAATAGGATCAGCGTCAAGTGAACTCAATTACTCTACATAGGAATCACTGTTGACATCCGCTCCCTGCTTATGTGTGACCTCTGAATTTGGCGTCTGTTGCTTCAAAACACCTCCTAACATGTGTGACTCCGCAAAACCTAAAAGTCCAAATAAATAATACCTGCAAACGACCAATCAGGCAGATCTGTCAGAGGCCCGTATTCTGTGCCGCTTCGGGAAAGTCCATGTCTGCAAGCAAACACAAACGTTATGAGATTATGCATCTATAATGCGATAGTGGTGAGAGCAGTGTCCCCGCAAAAAAAGCCCAGTCGTCCCAAACCGCACACTTCATCTCTGGGGGTTGACTTAGGGACCATCAACAAATTACTGCTCAAATGACACAATACTGACCTTGTTTTTAACAACACCTTCATGCTGACTTGCCCATATAATTAACTTTTGATTAATAAATTACACTAAATTAGTCATATCAGGACACACATCTTCATATTGGCTTCTTCTGTTTTTATTTCCTGTGTAGTGATACATTTTGGTATTGATTTTGAGTCACATTACATGGAAGCTAATTGAAAAAAACATAATATTTATACAGAACAGAACAAGCATTAGAATCAAATATGAAGAGTTGTGTCTGATGTTTCCAGTGTAGTAATCATTTCTGGTATTGGTTTGGGAGTCTCTTGGTCACAAAACGATCATTATTCTCTATTAAGGTATTTATGTAGATTAAATGTTACACATTAAAATGCCACAATTACACGTCAGCGCTCAAATTAAGTCCGTCCCAGAATGATTTTTTTGGGTGCATTTACATTGCACAGTCAAAGCGGGTAAGAAATGGGACGCGGGCGCCATCAGAGTGCGGAGAAAGTGGAGAAACACCAAGTTAACTTACTCTTTCCTCCATTTCTCTCCACCTTGTACTCCACGTGTTGTGCTGACCTGCCTGCTGCAGAGCCTCAACGCTGGAAAACAACAAGCACAGAAACAGTCAGTCACCTGAAACGCACAGGGTACACTTTGATCACCCCATTACGGTCTCACGAGCAGATCCGGGTGGTAGCTGAACGCATTTATGAGGCCGCTTTACTGCGCAGCGTGCGGGGCAGGGCCGTGAGCACCGGGCCCCGCCGTTACCGTATTCACGGAGGTGATTCAAACAAGCAGCCGCATCGACGGCAGCGGCTGCTACGAGGCTCAACTCTGAGGTTTCCGCGGCTCTCGCACGCAACAAGATTTGGCGAATAACCTCTGGCTCACCTGAGCGGCACAGCGTCCTCGCGGGGGCCGCCATGTTGTCTGCGCTACTCCGCGTTGACCACCAGGCGGCGCTACAGGCGCACCGCGGGGGCCTGGCCGTCAGGGCCTCTGTGCCTTTGTTTTCAACAGGGAGAATTAGGTGTTTTGTGACTCAAAAATACCAAGCTGCACCAGGACCCCCAGAGGACCCCCCCAAAAGGTCCACTGTCTTTTTATTATCTTTCTTTTGGTAATCTGATTGACTTTAAATTTCTCTGATGCAATTCGAGTATAATATCAACTGAGGCGCAGGTACCTTCATTATGGTTGATTTCCGAGCATATAATGAAGCTGTCGTGTACAGTCTGCTCTCAATAATCATTGAAATAGCAGACATTTTGACATGTCATAGGAGGAAACTATTTCATGTAGTTATTGTGCATGCTGGTTGACTGGTATGGCTTATTGGGACTCTTGAATACAACAGCCACGTTATAGTTACACCTGTGCTTTTCCTGCTATAAGTCAAATTATCTGCCATGGAAGAGGCCTATATTTTGTGATCTAATTCATGGGTGGTTTTGCCAATGTTGGTTTATGAAAGGCATCCGATTAGGTGATGGAGACGTCATTGGCCTGTTCTCTGTAAGAAACGGAAAATGTTTCTGTTTTTTGTTTTTGTTTTTTCAAGCTTATAAATAGTGTGAGTGCATGTCTCCTGGAGGGTGGACGGTTTTCTCTTCGTTGCACCTGTAGCTTTATGCATTTTAATGTGAAGCACCCTGAGTTTACCTCTGTTTCATTCCACTGAAGCGTTAAAGGACCACTCCACTGATTTTACAAGTCAGGTGACTCGTCATGAGGAGTAGTTTTCAGCCTGTGAAAACAGTTGTTTGATGTCTCCTGAGGCTGCAGACGAGCTTTGTCAAGTCTGAGAAAACAACCCCTGATGATGTCACGGTGATGTCACCAGGGGGGTCATCTCAGCTTGAGACAGGAGACTGAGACGTTTTAATAGAAAGCCTGCGTTACAAAGTGGGAGCATGAAGTTCGAAAGACATGGGTGTTTTATTAGACAGGGAGGGTCTAATGCAGTGGTTCACCACCTTTTTCACTTTCAACCCCTTTAAATAATGAGTACTGAGAGAAGTTGGGAAGAAAAACAATTTTGTGTAACAAAAATGTATTTTTTTCTGTCTTATTCCCTCCTCAATCATCTTGTGACCCCTTGGATTTATATTATGACCCCTTGGGGGATCCCGATCCCTACCTTTGGTACCACTGGTCTAATGAAGGAGGCTATCGAGTTGTGTTACAGGAAGTGTATGATCCAGGGTTTCTGGAGCTTGACCCAGACTTTGGACTCAAAGTCAGGATATCAGAGCCTCTGTCGCTCCAATTTTGACCATTATTTTTTTATGATCTGTTCTCTCATGAGTCCCCCAACTTTAAAGAAGTGCAATAGTAAAACACTTAAGTGCCCCTTTAAGGTTTGGTGACAAACATCTATTATCTAGCATACTGAAATTAGGCTTCTCAAACAATAAACATCACATTTCTGCAGCTCCTAGTATGTTAAATGTTGTGTTTGCATGCCTGCCCCTTTGAAGAAAGGATTACACTAAGAGGGGGGTTGAGATAGCTGGCGAAGGAGAGCACTTGATGTGTCTATCTGGAAGTATTATCGACATGACTGTGTTTCGCTGGGACAGAACTTGCTGACAGCCGCTCTTCAAAGTATTGTTTTTGTATGAACTGCTCCGCCACTAAGCCCCGAAGAATTTCTCTGTTAGCTTTTCAGACAAGTTCCCACTCGCAGCCTGTGAGGTAAACGCCGAGAGTCTGCAGAGGCTGCTGCAGGGACTCCGGTGAACCGCAGGGGCCATGAAAGGCTCCATATGGAGGGGGCTCCGGGGCACATAGAAAGCCGACAAGCCTATCCAAACACAGTAGTGCTTTATCAGGGCCTGGTGTGTTTAGGTGTGTCCGTTAACTGCCACAAACTGCCGGAATCGGGGCTGACTAGGGCCGGCCAGTCCTGAAATAGTAGCGGGATGTTTACCCTGTAACCTCCTTGGAGAACTCAGACACGCCGAAAAAATTCACCAGCCGCCTCACTCCGCCGTGTCCCTCCGCGCATTCCACAGGCTGGTGGTACAATAAAGTAGCGCCTTTGCCTGAACGACGCAGTTTTATGCGATTTGACTGTGATGCAGAATAACGGCGATTACAAATATTGTGGTGGAGGAAGCACTCTGATTCTTTTTAAACTAAGCAATACCACGATGTAGAAATACTCCATTACAAGTAAAAGTCATGCATTTTACGTTTTGCTTAGTATAAGTGGCAATGTGTAAAAGTAGTGTGTAAAAGTAGTGTGTCATATTTAATAATGATCATTTGTTTTGCGTGGAAAATCTTAATTTGCAAAGTAACTAATAAAAACAAGACAATATTTCCCTCTTACGTGCAGTGGAGTAGAAGTGCCAGAAAATGAAAATACTGTGTAAAGTAAAGGTGGCCTACCTTAAAATTGTACTTGAGTTACTGCAGTTAGTCCACTTTCCACCACTGGTTTAAAACATTAGAGTTTATTAAGGTTAATTGCACAACAGAATACATTATCAAGACAGCAGCAGGCTTGGTTTTGGTTGTGATTAATGTGATCCTGGTGGAGACATTAGTCCCTCTTTCTTTTATTCAAATGTTAACAAACTCCCTGCCATCATGTGTAATTTGTGTGTAATGTTGAGACGTAAACTCCTCATGTTTTCAAAACCCACTCCCTGAAACAAGACCAAGGACACGACCTTGGTTTCCTCACCAGCCTTGCTCACCACCACCACCAAATAATATCTTGTTGCTTTATCCTGACAGTTTAACTCAAATGTCCAAATTAGGCAACATATTATGTCAGACATCTGTATAAATACATGTAGTTTCAGGCAAATGACACGACATCTGATTAATAGATCCAGTAAGAACATAAACAGAATATCACTGTACTTTAAGTATATGTGGTGCTCGTACTTATATAGCCTACGTTCACTTAAGTAAGATTTTGAATGCAGAACTTCTACTTCTAGCTTTTCAAACTGTGGTATTACTGCTTTTACTTAGATAAAAGCTTCTGTCTCTGAATTCTCCTTCCACCACCCAGCCCTCACCCCCACACATTTTAAGCCAAGAGTACTGAAGACATGACCTCAGGAGTATAGCCATGGCATTGCGTGGGTGGAAGTCTTCATTTAAAATGGCAGAAACTCCGTGGCAACATTTTTATTTTAAGTTCGACCATTGTTAACTCAAGATGCTGTGGCTGAAAGCTCCTGGAAGAAATCCAGTGAGTGGACATTTAGTTGTTTTGGTTTTTTTTCCACCCCAAACTAGGCTACTGGTTTCAAGGCCAAGGGTGAACTTTAAAGCATATATGTGTGTGTTATGTAAAAGCATTATTTTCTTTGTGAAGAGCAGGTCTTGGCGGAGTGGGAACATCCTCGGAGGGAGTTTTTGCGTATGAATGACGACACACAGCCGTGGCTGGTGGAAAGGTGTTCCGGCCTGGTGGGGGAGACGAGCCGCCGCTCACTGATAAAGGAGCAGTGACGCGTCAAGCTGAACACACCGACAGAACGCGGAGTAACGGCCGCTCGGTGACTCCGCCTTCAAAATAAAAGCAAATGTAGTGCCGCTTTCGGAAACGAAGCGAATAGATAGACCACCTGGGAGTTTCTACTCGCAGAACCGCGTCTAAATATTAAACGGGGTTACAGCCTTATGTGCGAAAAGAAAACCAAAGCGGCACCACGGATTGTTTGCGATTTGGTTTCGTTTAAACGTAACGGTTTCCAGGAAGGAGTTTGTTTTGAAAAGCTGTGACCGGAATCAGCTGTCTCCGCCGTAGCTAACTCGACGCTGTTGTAAAAAAAAAAAAAAAAGAAAGAGGGGGGAGGTAAGTAATTATTTAGGGGGAAGAAAGAAAGAAACAAAGTTGTCGACCGTGCAATGCACACGGGGAGGGATTTTACTTATCCCGAGCGACTCGTTTAGCCCAGCACCGGTCTGCCGGGATGTAACTGTAACGGCGCGCCGGTCTCCCCGCGTTTCCTTCTCTCTCTGCAAACTTCTCCGCCGCTGTTCCGCCGAGACTCGGGACGGGGTTTCTGCTTTGAAAACGGGAATGATGAAAAGCGGTCGAGCACGGGCGGACGGACGGACGGACTGAGGGGGTCCAGCGAGTGCCCGTGTGTGCGCTTTCTGTAGCCCGGGTCGGAGTTGATCGCGTTGTTTTAGCGCTGCGTCCTGAGATGAATGGCACCAGTCGGGTGAGTCGACCATCTGAGCACAAGCGGATTTATGCTCTCGTCTACACTGGACCCACATGAAGTGGTGATAGGCTGCGTCCCGCTGAACCTCCTCTCCGCTTTGTGTTTTTAAAAAAAAAAAAGAAAATTAAAATTCAAACGGAGAGACACACACACCGCACTGGATAACCAAGCTATCGGACCGACTTTACTTAAGTGTATTTCAGACAGTTTAACTAATAGAGAAGATGCAGATGTGGAGCCACATGAGGGTCCACAAAGGAGGCCCTCCACGACCATAGGTCACGCCGAAGTGTCCTGGATGTATGTTTCTCCTGTTTCCTGGCTGGATTGACTTGAACTATTGGCATTTGTCAAATAATCCAATGGATTCTTCCTCACCACAGCCTACCTGTGCCTGTGGATTTTCCACATGAGGGCAAACCAGATGACTCGGAGGACTTAAGTCATGTAACCACCCTGAAATGGTTTAAAGGTCTTATTTATCTGTTCTGTATTTATTGTGTGTGTGTATATATATATAAGGGGTCCTTTTTTCTTTTTTTTTATGCTCTGTGCTTGTTTCAAGACCAGTTTTTTAAGAATTTGAAAGCTGCCATTTCATTAGTCACAGGGAAAACTGTAGATTTACTTAACATCTTTGTGCTGCTGTATATCTACCCACACTGTATTTGAGCACATTGATCTGTTAAAGGGGAACTGCAGGACTTGACTTTGCCCAGGTAAAAACACGAGAAGGCCTCCATCATGGACAGGCCGATAAGCAAGTTATTGGAGAAGTTAAAGCTAACGGACTCGGGCAGTGTGAAATTCAACAGTTCAAAGAAAAAACATGACTCTGCCAACAACTCTAATAACAGCAACGCCAACACTGGCATCTCCGGAGGCAGTGGTGGGGGCAGCGGTCTGCCACCAGCTCCCAGCTCTGCAGCTGCCTCGCCCTCAAGACCCGGCCAGTTCTCGCTTGCCTCTGCAACCACAAGCGATGCATGTGTTCCAGCGAATGGAGGAGGAGGAGGAGGAGGGATGGGAATGCCTCCCTCTCAGCTCCTCACCCCACCGCCGCCTTCCTCCACGGTGGGTGCCATACCTCCAGATGGCGATCAACCAGTTCACCCTTCCACCTTGGCACCACTGAGGCGTCGCTCCCCCCAGCAGCGAGCTTCCTGTTACCTGGGCGAGGGCGTGGACTCCCTCCTGAGGCGTGAGTCTGGCCTGGTCCCTGAGTGTGACCCTCTGGGAGCATTTGGCTCCAAGGTGTCCCTCAGTCAACGGCGCTACTCCCTGGAGCTCCAGCAGCTGGTCAGACGGCAGCAGCTCCTCTCCCAGCCGCCTCTCTCTGTTCCCCCGCCATACCCTGCCGCCACGTGCTATGGGTCGGCTCCCAGAGGTGGTGGAGGTGGCCTGGCAGAGCCTGGCTACCTCTCCGAGTCTGAGAGGCACAAACGTTTCTCTCTCCAGGAGGCTCTGTTTTACAAACGCCTGAGCACGGGCAGTGAACTGTGGGAGAGCACCAGGCCTGCGTCCCTCTCTCATCCACCGCATCGCACATCTGATGTGACCGGAGGAGGTGTAGGAGGAGGCTTCTTTTATCCCCCAGGACCAACCCTGAGCCCATGCTCTTCATTCAGCCTCCAGGAGTCGGTGCTGGTCAGCCCCAGGTCCAGCTTTGCCTCCAGCACGGCCAGCGGTGGCGGAGGAGGGAGCCCCATGGGGAGCCGCTGCAGCAGCAACCGGACCAGTGGCATCAGCCTGGGCTACGACTCTCGCTACTCAGCCTCTGGAGGCCTCCCTCCACAGCAGCAATCCCCCTCCATGCAGACAGGGGGCTCTGCGGCTGGTTATGGAGCTCCAGGCAGGGCCGGGGTAACCCCTGTGGAGGCCTGGACTCAATACCTGGATGGAGGGATGCGTCCAGGGGCCCATGATAGCCGACATTCCTACCCACCTGCTGTTGGAAGTCCAGGAGCAGCGTGCTACCAGGCTGGCCCGGAGTGGTGGGTAGAGCAGCAGGCAGGAGTGAGAGGAAAAGAGGGGGGTGTGATGGGAGACAGGGGCCGATACTCAGACCTGCCTGGCACCCGGTACCAGGAAGAGCTCACTCGACTTCTACTGAGAGATGCAGCACTGGAAGGTGATGATGGGCTCCTGGAGGGCCTGATGCTGAGGGAGTCTCTGGCCCTGACGGCTCTTTCCAAACCAAGCACGACAGCACTGGGGCCTTGCTCAGCCGGAGGGCCGGTCAAACCTCAGGAGGATCCAGGAGTTGGAGCTGGTCGGGAGGCCATGGAGAACCGCCAGGAGTTCTTTGGTGAGATCCTTTTTTAACAATAGTTTTCAGGTGACACGGTGGAAACAGGAAAGTGAGCAGGAAGGTAGCTGGGATGCAAGTTAAACAGAGCAGCATGTAACACAAATTGTAAAATCACATCCCTAATTTGAGCCAGTGCCGTCACTGTTCATGCACGGTATCCCATGCATTCATAATGGAGCACTGGGTCGCCCAGCATCCGCCCTCAGTGTGTTATTATTGTCCTCTTCACTGCCTTGTGTCAGATCACAGGTTTCTCTCTAAATGAAAGGGTTGTATGGCTGCATGGATGGACAGATTAATAGTTGAAAGAGTGTATGGATGGATGGTGCATTGGAACCTGCAGAGACATGCAGGGTTGTAGCACGCAAAGAATAAAGGAGAGGAAGGGAAGAAAAAAAAAGGCGCTCGGGCTTCAGAAACTGATCCAGACAAGTAGATATGTTTGGCTGAAGAGAAGAAAGAAAAAGAGCAAGCAGGACACACTAAAGACACATGCAGTTGGCAAAAAAAAAAAAATGAAAGTAGTGAACAGCACAGATATCAGGCTCACACCTGTAGCCAAAACATCAGGCAAAGTCAGCTGATATTTCAAGACGTTGTCAATTTGCCACAGTGTGATGCACGTAGAAGGATAATGCGGCGTATCTACATGGCCATTAAACTGCAAAATTCTGTAACAGTCAGACACAAATTACATGGTTCCATATAAACACAGCTCCGGCCATTACTGTGAGTCACAGAAGATTAGGGCTCAGGATGTGTGTGTGTGCATACATATTGTTTCTCTGTGGCAGGGTGTGTTTCCCCTGAGTGACTTCAGGCCACAGTAACGCAGTGTGTGTGTGTGTGTGTGTGTGAGTCGTGTGTGTGCTGGTGTGTGTAATGCTGCCTTGGCGTGTGCAGGGGCGGTGTGCTGTAGCCTGTTTTTTCTGCTCAGGTATGTGTGCCCGGAGGGGACATACAATACTGTACTCCTCTCAGCCATTAGGAAGAAATCAGAAGCTCTGAGCCGTGAAGACAGACGCTCTGAGCTCGTCTGTGCCGACACACACACACACACCCCTATATCAAAATGTAATGCTGAGCAAAGTAAAATGCTCAAAGTTAAAAAGAAAGTAAAAGTGAAACATATTGTTCTATTAACCAAGAAACTATAGACCTAGATTCAGAGCTAATCCATAAAAAACTAATTGAAAAAACTGTTTCTGTTGATGATTTTGTCCCACAAGTTCAATAATGTATACACACAAAACTAACAAACAGTTAATTTGTCCTCTTGTGCTTCATATATTAGTTTCAAATACAGAAAGGAGGACAAATGTACAAATATTTTAATATAATAATTTAATATAACAAACAAAACTATTCATGTTCATGAACCCTACAAGCCTTATCCCCTTTAAAAACAAAAGTCCCTGAATGCTGTCCCAGTCCCTTAAACCAATTCTTTACCCAACTTTTTCTATATGTAGCAGCTTCAGACATTACATTTAAAGCCTCCAGTTTGAGTCTTGGCCCTTTTTGGCTTCTGGCTTTGGCAGAGACGTGTGCCTGTTCCTAAACATCGAAGGGACCGTCCAAGAGTGTAGGACTTCTCGATTTGTGTGGCACTCCCTCAGCCACATTAGAAAGGAAAAAACGCAGGCAGACCCTTAAATAGATCCCAGAAACGCTGTGGCTCGGACCACCGCACCACTTTTCCACTTTACGTTTAGTGCCCTGACTAGTGCTGAACATGTACGCAGACTAAACTGCAGTCTGTTAGATGAGAAACACAGAGAAGGTAGTTAGTGGCTTCAAGTGTGTGCACTATAGAGATGTGTTTTTTACAGACTAAAACTAGAACATATGCTAATCTTTACCTAGATGCTTATTGACTTTCCTGGTCCTAACTGATATGTGAGTGGAGTACCTGACACCTACCTGGAAAAGTTAAAAGAAAGAGCTGAACATGTGTTTGTTGTTTAGTTAACTAACATTTTACAGAAAGTGACACCTTAGCCTTTGTTTCATTGACTTTTGAAATGGGGGGGGAAGGCAGTGATCTGCCATTAGATAATGATTTGAAGGAAGCAGTGATAATTTTTGTGTTTTTGTTTCCTGAGGCTCCTAACATCAGGAAAAAGTGCAATCTGTTTTAATCTCCAAATTGCTCCAATTGTGGGGTTTAAAGTCAAATTTAAAGGAGAGCCTTAAGTTAAAAAAACTCCAGGAGAAAGAAGTCATCTATTTTCTGGATCGACTGCCAGAAAGACGGATCCGGTGGAGTTTCCCTTTTAATAACAGCTTCAGCAGAGACACTTGAGTGGATGAGCAAACAGGCTGGCATGGCTAACTGGGTTTTAACTGTGTGAAAATCCCCTAGGTGGTGCGAATGAGAGGATTTACAAGTGTTGACACTTTGTGTGGAGTTGGATTTCAGACACATCCTCTTGGAATGCGTCGTAAACGAAGTGCTAAGAGCCGCTGAGCGATTACACTCGACTAAATGCGTGTTTGTGTCCGTTTTGTGTTTTTCCCTTTTGGGCTGCCAGGAACCTGCGTGAAGTGTGGGAAAGGCGTGTACGGGGCGGATAATGCCTGCCAGGCTCTGGATAGCCTCTATCACACACGCTGCTTCACCTGTGTGTCCTGTGGTAAGTACCCCCACCCACCCTCCAGACACAACAATGATGGTTTAAAGTGTTTGAGCATAATGCTTCTATCACAACACCATTTCAACCATTTACTGTTAAAATGGATCATGCTGAGTCAATTGTCTGCCCTGCAGGACGCACCCTGAGAAACAAGGACTTCTACAATGTCAATGGCTCTGTGTACTGTAAAGAGGATTACATGGTAAGAGTTGAGGTCAAGACGTGATTTGTCATCCGTTCCACACACACACACACTCAGAGATGTTCAGAGTCAGACGATTGATTTTCAGCTAATGGTAATCTTTGTTTTAATTACAGTTTTCAGGGTTCCAGGCTGCTGCTGAGAAGTGTAGCGTGTGTGGCCACCTTATTCTCGAACAGGTGAGGGGTGTGTGTGTGTGTGTGTGTGTGTGAGAACATGCCACATGAAGAAGTGCACAAATACTTCTAAACACTTCGTCTTATGTTAGATTTAAAGAAAAAATAATCCATCTCTTAACCTGTGCTGTGCAAGTTTTAGTCCCTTGCGTCCTATGTTTCCCACAGAGGATACAGAAATCCAGTGACGTTTTGTCTTCTTGGCTCGTCTTCGGGTTCCCACGGCAGATTTTCAGTGGAATGTTTGCCTTGGGTTTTTGATAAATACAGAAATAAGGCTCTGTAGTGATTAGCTTAAAACCTTTTTACCATATTTGAACCGCATAATACCCATAATATAAATAGAAAGCTCACAGGGAGTCTGGGATCCACGGGCACCATTTTCTGCATAATTTGAATGGCTTAACCACATTCAAGTTTTAGGACTACAAACGTTTAATGCAAAAAAGATTGCATAATTTGTAGCTGAACTGAAAATATTGCTACATGCAGTGGATGTACTTTCTAGTATCTGCTGGATTACTAACAGTAAAGGATATTAGTAAGACAGTATAGTAATTAATGATCATGCTGCTGTATCATTAAAAATACAGGTAGACTAATTTATACATTGTTCAGCGAGATGGAGATTTCCAGCTGATCTACTTCAGGACCCAGCGTTTATAAAAATTAGCCATGTTTTGATAATTACTTACATCATCTTATTATGACTTTCCAGTTTATTACTTAAATAAATTTAAATCAAACTAATGCTTGCAAAAGATGGGAGGCATTCAAGGTATTCATTAGAGGAGAAATTATTAGCGACACGAGCTCTAAGGCTAAACGGCGGCGGATGGAAATGGAAAGTTTAGAAAATCAAATTAGGTTACGTATAAGTTCATTCTTATAGCATGTATTGATTACGGAATGCTTTCAAAAAGGCAAACATAAAACGATAAGAAACCAATCGAACAATAAGAATTTAGATACTGCAGCAAGAACAAAAGGAGGAAAAAGGATTAATAAACTACAAAAAGAATATGATTATAAATTCTAAGCACAATAGCAACAATTGAAAACATACACTTATGCATATATATACACACACACACACACACAGTCTAGACGAGTTATCTGCAGAAATACTTGAAAAAATACACCACTCAAAAAGAAAATGAGACAAGAAATTGTTTTAAAATCGTTTTTAAATTACTTAAATAAAGTATTGGTCTTCATTCTCAGATCCTGCAGGCTCTTGGGAACTCGTACCATCCCACCTGTTTCCGCTGTCGGGTGTGCTCCAAGGCTCTGGACGGGGTGCCTTTCACCGTGGACCAGCACAGCAACATCTACTGTGTGGCAGACTACAACAAGTGAGACTTACTATGTGTTTAAATGCTTTGTTTCGAAGGGGATGACTTGTAGGCTTAATATTTCGGTCTGTATTTTATCCCGGTTGTCAATATTGACGTGCAACAGAGATGTTATGGGATTTAGTTTTTGCATGTGTAACATTTGAAGAATGTCCGTTAGACATCCCACTTCCTTCAGAGACATTACTCAGCTGTGTGAGTGCTCCCAGTTTCTACAGTAAATAAACTTTCTTCTGTCGTCCTGCAGGACTTTTGCCCCGAAGTGCGCTGCCTGTTCACAATCAATCTTACCTACTGAGGTGAGTACAAGTGCGTCTGTGTGTGTATTCTCCAGTGCACGTGCTGGCTGGAGGCGTTTTCTTATTTATGTCTCTTGTGCTTAGCCTGGAACATTAAGTGTTGTTTTCAGTTACAGTTTTGGACACAGTTTAACTAAGCAAACCAGTGTAATATTTAAATTTTAAAAAAGCAGTTTCAGGCATTCACAGAAGGGTATTTCAAAATCAGTTAATCTTGCATATATTTCTGGTGATTAACACCTTTTTATTTTTTTTTTAAACTGCAACTGAAAGTGTACCAAACGGCATCGAAACAAACATTCGCCCGGACTCTGTGCTAACCTTTCTGACGTCTCCTTTTTCCTCTCAGGGCAGTGAAGAGATCCTCAGGGTCGTGTCTATGAACAAGGACTATCACTTTGAGTGCTACCACTGTGAGGTGAGCGATCATCAGCTACTAACCATTGTTGTCTAACGTGTTTATTTCGTCCTTCTATTATCTAAAATATCTGTTCTTATTCTTATCGTTCTGATCTGACTTTTGTTATGAAATGCCGTGATGGCTGACCTCACTTCCTGTGCGTTCCTCCCCCCCAGGAGTGTGGTAAGCAGCTCTCCGATAAGCCTGGCTCGCAGTGCTTTCCTCTGGACTCTCATCTCCTCTGCCACACCTGTCACATGAGCAGAGTGTGCGCTACACACAGCATTCCCCCCCACAGCACACACTGATCAGCGCCTATGCAGCTGTGGGTGTTTGAAAAAGCTGGTCTTAACATGCCGTCATTCTCTAGTGCTTTTTTTTTGCTCAGTCATGCGTCTTTGTCTTCAAGATGAAACTGCTGATATTCCAACATTTCCACTGATTCGCTTTGTTTGACTTGGATCAGTCCCCTTTTGTCACATGTACTGCCTGCTGTACTTCTTGTACTATTACTGTACCATAGTTATAAGGGAATGGGAAAGAAACTACTGCTTTTTTTTTTTTTTTTTTACCCCAATATGGCTACTGTTTGCTGTAGAAGAACAAGGGATTTTTGCTAAACTTTTTTGTACATATATTATTGCTAGCAAACATTTTGCACTTAAATTTGACTTTACTGTAAGATTTGTTACGTGAATCTGTACAATTTGGGGGAAAAACATTACTGTAATTTCTGTATGTTGTAATAAATATTTTCATTTGTGTTCAGATAATGATCTGCTTACAAGTATTAGGTCATATTTAAACAACTTTAGTATAACAAACTTTAAAGTCTTTTCTCTGCACTTAACTTTCATGTTTCAAATACTTTCCCAATATATTCATTAAACAAATGAAGATCAGAAACACTCATAAGCTCAGTGGCTCGCAGCCAAGTCATCATGCTTCTTTGTGAGAAATGACTAAGCAAAAACATCCAAGCTGATAACCAATTTAAATTTATTCATTTTTTAAATTCAGTACATTCAGCACTTGCAGGAAAAGAAAAAAGCAACGTTTCAAATTAAAAACAAATTTAAAGATATTAAAACTGTAATCATTACTCTATTAGAAGGTGAACTTTCTTTTAAATATATATGATTGAAGGGTCAGAGGAGGGATTTCCAAATGGGGACTCCAGTGCAGGGAAGGTCAGCTTCCCCTAATTATTACAGAATAAACCTCCACTTGACAAGAATTCTATCTCCTCCTCTTGTCGTCTCCAAAAACATCCACTAAAGATGAACTCGGGCATGTCTCCTGCATCACCACAACACATAATATCTCTTCCTATCGCACACTTTTCTAGGTTACAGTGTTGAGACTTCGTTGTATTGTTGTGGGAGAGGGAGATGAAGGTTATTACTCACACAAACATCACCTGCTGTAGCTCACAACCCTCCAAGGTTGAAAATAAAGAAAAAGATCATAATTCATAAAACTTCAAAACAAAAACAATTTTCCTCACTTTGACAAAGAAAAGTTTAAGTTTAAAAAAACAAAAATCTCAGCGCTGAAGAGCAGAACACTAAAACTGATCCTAGAAAATATCTGAAGGTCAGGGATCTATTTTGGACTGGTTTTATTACAGGGCTCTGAGGAGGAAGGAACTGTGCACCCGCAGAACTAAAATAAAGAGGCGGGCTCCCAAACCTCAGTGGGACAAAATGCTGAGGCGAGCCAAAAAACCACCACCCTCTCCTCCTTTTCTTCAACAGAGGAGAATTAAACAGCACTACACAGAGACGAGGAGGAACGCTGCTCTCTACAGACGGAAACCACTGACTTTTGCTTCTGGAAGACAGAGATGAACCGTCATTTTACTATTTTCTAAACATGATCAACATTTTCTGTGTAAATTGACATGGACGAGGTGTGTGTGGGGTGTGTGTGTGTGGGGGGGGAGGTGTGTGTGTGGGGGTGGGGAATGGCAGAAGCGTGTGGAAGACAACGCTGGCGTCAAACTGGACGAATTAAAGCACGGTGGGGCAGGTAGCGAGGAGCAGACACAAGTCCTGAACTTGAGGCACGAGAAATGTATCTCCAAGTGGAAACACTCCCTCCCAAGACTTCCTGTCTGCCATGTCCTCCGCTAAGCTGCCCTCTCTCCTCAGCTTTCCCTGCAGCCACTTGGCCCTCAGCGGCGTCTGTCCCTAGGGTTGCTACGGCTACGGGAGCGGCGTCCACTGCCAGCGCCTGCCGAGGGTCGTCTGGGTCGGTTGCTGCTGTCCCTCCTCTTGTCCCCCTCTCTGTCTCGGCCACGGTCCCTCTCTCTGTCTCCGTCGGCTCCTCGCCCGGCTGCTCCGCCGCTTGCCGCCACGCTGCCGTCCTTCTCCCGACCCTTCAGCCTCTCTTTCTTCTCCTCCTCGCGCTTCTTGTGCTCCTCCTCTTGCTGCTCCTTGCGCCTCCGCTCGCGCTCCTTTTGCCGCTCTGTGCGGTCCAAAAGCCTCTGCGTCGCCTGGTGGACACAAAGCACAGTTTAGTGAGATGAAATGAAGTCTCAACCACTTGTAACAGACAGACAGTCACTGACAGACAAATGTACAAGTGTAAGACCAACCTGCTCCTCAGTGAGGGGAAGCCAGTATATACATGGAGCTGCTTTGGTCTTGAGGAACAAGTCGTCCAGCAGTTTGGCAGGAGGCTCGTCTCCTTTCTCTGTTAATTAGAAAACAGAAATGAATGAATTTCTCCAAACAGTGGAACACAACTCAACCTGTGTTTAGATATACAAAATAATCGCTTCATGACAAAAACATTTAACTTTGAACTTAATAAATTATCACTACAAACAGTGCTAGGAATATGAGGTTGCATGCCGGCAGTATTTGTCAACTGGGTGTACTGGATACGTCAGTCTGTTTCTTTTTAATCACTGCAGCCTGTTTTCAGTGTCTCTGTGCTTCTATCCAATCACAGTGAGGTGCGTTACCCTTCTTATCAGTCTTCCTCTCCTTGCTCTTGGCCCTCTCCCTCCTCCTCCTCTCTCTGTCTCTGGAGCGAGATCGTTGTCCGTCCTCTCCCGGTCTTGCAAATTCCCGCACCTTATCCCGGTCCCATTCCCGCTCGCCGCGGGCTCGTTCTCGGCGCTCCATCTCTCTCTCCCGCTCCGCCCACAGATCCCGCACTCCGCCCATGCCTCGGTCCCGTTCCCTGTCCCGTTCGCGCTCCCTGTCCCGTTCGCGGTCTCTGTCCCTGTCCCGCTCAGGCATGAGAGGGGGGAGCCGGTTCTGAGGAGCACCCGGCTGGGTAACATGGTCCTCCTTTTCTGGCTTCAAGACACCTTTGTGAAAGTCAAGCTGCAGGAAAAAATAAGAGACAAATACCAGGATGTTAAATATCGAGTGAGTTGAGAACATTAACTGGACACATTTAAAAAACAGATTGATAAACCATCTGTGATGCCAGAGGTCACATCAGAAAAGTAAAGCTGCACTTTTAAATTCAAGTGATTAAACCTGACCGTTTTTGGGTAGGAATTGGATCAAATCTACTTCAAGTATGATGCAAAAATAATTTACTGTTCTGAAATAACTGGCACTACTTTCCCAGTTTATCAGTTCGCAAACATGGTGGATGATGCGATACTGCCTGCAGCTTTAAAAAAAACTCGCTGACACCACTTAGGACTAAGTATGTGGTTGCTCATCTGAAATGGTTCCAAAAATAAACCTATTAATATTTTATTCCTAGTGCCTTTTACTGTGGATAGCACTAGTTGCCTATTATTTGATATAGTGTGTGCTTGTATGTATGCATGCATGCATGTTGTTTTTTGTTGTTGTTTATTTTAACTAAACCTGAAGTTGACAACCCCTGAAAAACATGGTGCAGCTCCAAAACTTTTGCAATAGAAGACAGCATGCACACTTTCTCGCCTGCATTTAAAACTATGCAACTTTTAGCTTCAGTATTTTTTCCCATCACAATCCAAGTGTGTAACTGTATCATTACCTCAAATAATGCAGTAAAATTATTGTTACTCCAATAACTTGATACCAATTACGGTGATTCCACTCTTGATTTTCCTCAGTATAGCAACAGTGACAAATAGAAAAAACAATTGATTTCACACTATAAAATAAGAAAATTCACATCAAGGCTGGAAAATTCCTCACACCATCTGCTGTAATGCAATTCATGTTCCGTTAAGTGCATCATTACCTCATCCTGCTCACAGAAGTTGATGCTGAGGACCTTGGGATTGCTCGGAGGCCATTTGACCCCGTGGAGGGCAGCTCTGGTGGCGACCGCCTCCTCTGTCGTAGCGTACTACGAGGGCAGGAGAAAAAGGAAATAGGTTCTCATGCTGAAAATTTAATCACATCTCAACCAACACACACTGCGAAGATAACACTGCTGCAGGAACAGATGGATGAGAACACAGAGGTGATAGTTTGTGGGGTAGAGTGACAATAATCACACAAATGCTTCTATTCATTCCTGAGCTCAAATATGTCTAAACAAACATTATTTACGGTGGGTTTTTATATCAGTTTTCAGGTTTAGTGAAAAAGTCCACCTCTCACAATACTCCTACCCTCAGGTCCTGTGTGGTGGAAGCTGTTCTATAACACAACACCAAACCTTCGTTGTTAAAAATAGTTCAGCCTTTGGTAAAGGACAATATGCTTCAAATGGGCCAGTTTGGGCTGCTGCACTGACAAATTCCACAAGTAGCCTGTTAACACTTCCAGCTGAACAACACACTCGGTGGACACGAGGCTTCGCACTCATTTGAACACAATATTAAAATGTTGATTTGTTGGTACTCACTGTGACAAAGCAGTGAGACTTGATCTTGTCGATCCAGAAGCCCTCTTCCACCATGGTGCCCGTCCTGTTCAGCAGCTCTTTGAGTTGGCCCAGGGTGAAGGGTCGTACCTACGGGACACACAAGGAGCACGGTTCAATCAAGGTCAACTGTCATTTTCAGTCCGAGAGAATCAGCTAATGTAATGCACGTGGAAACACAAGCGAAAAGATCATTAGAAGAGCAGAGGCGATCTTTTCATGCATCAAGATAACAGGCAGGACTATTGGTGTAGCTCTAGTCGGTCTGTCCAACATGTTGCTTTAGAGAGAAATATCTTGGCAACTAGTGAATGGATTGCCATGAAAGTTTGTATGTATATTCATCATATTCCCCAGAGGATGAATCCTGACTGCCGGTTTCAGCCGTACTTGGAGATTAATGCTACAGTATATCAAACAGACACGTGTCCTAAGATGGTCCCAGTTTAGAGGATAAGCCCTTTTAGTTCAGGTAACAACATGATCTTCCCTCTGGCGCCTCCCTCAGGCCATGTTTTCGCCCTACTAGTGGTAAGGATCAAAGAATAGCAAAGTTGTTTCTACATTTTAAATCCATTGGTTTTCTTTTCTGGTAAACAAAATGGTGATGAGCATTACAGTCACAGAGCAGAGCTGTAAACTTTAAATCTTGTTTGTTAGGATTTACTGTAGTCTGAGAGCTCCTGTTTTTCTGAGATTAGTGAGGCTGGGTGGCATTAGAAATCTGGTAGTCTTTGATCCATGTGTAACTTTAAGTCTTGCTTCTATGACGCAAGTAAAAAGAAATCTGCAAATGCTAGTCATTAAATGTGTAATGTCTAGGCTTGTCATAGTCTGTTTAGTCATGCAGTGTGCCCCCAACTTAAGGTGATGCTTGACTACAGCCATAATACCTGGGTAAGTGCTCCTGACTCTAATTATAGGAATGATGGTGATGTGGTTACCACTGGCATCACCACAATATGCCTCATTCATGAAAAACATGTAGGGTACATTTGGAAATGCTGGATTTTTCTATACAATCATTTTCCCCACATAATTTTAGTCCGCGTGGAAAGTTTAGGGCTCCAACTCGACCAAAAAACAAGAAATGATTGAGATCTTTTTGAGAGCTTTTTACGTTTTGATTTGCCTGAATGGTTTGAACACAAGTTCCACAGACTTGGAAGAAAAACATCACTTTGTCACTGTACTTTTTATATGCCTTGTAATGTAATGCAGTGAGTTACAAACCCACCAGGTTGGTCACATGGATGATATTTGAGACTTTGCCATGAGGCGGCGAGGGCTGCCTGGTTGTGCGGACGGGGTCATCGATGGTGACGGACACGCCAGACTTCTGTTGACTTATGGAGCGACGCACCAGACTGTCGCTGGGGGTAACTGAGGGGAAAGATGATGAAGAGGTGAGAAGAGTGAGGGGGATGGGTAAAAAACCAGGAATGTCTAATCAAGGACAGAGAGAAAAATAAAGTACTGCCAGAGGGATGATGGAAAAGAGAACGTAGCAAACAGATTTGTACCCAACAATCTACAGCAATTAAAAACCCACAGACGTTCCAGTGAGGCAGTTTACCTTTCTTTGCTGTGTCAGTACCTTTCTTTGCCTCTCCGTCGAGCTTGACAAATGACTGCGTTTGCGAGGCTTCCTCAGAAACACTGTTCTTCCTTTTGTCTCTGGAAGTCCTGCGTTGTTTGTCTTTCTCCGTTTTCTCCACCTCGTCCTCTTCGTTTGTCTGTCCATTTTCCTGGCTGTCACCTGGGACGACTGAGTTCAGGCGCGAAAAACCCGTGACTTGACAATTACAAACCACAGATGGAAGACTTTGGGAAAAGCAGTATTTCTTGGATGTGGCATGTTAGATGCGCAAATCTCAAAGAAACCTCCAGTTTAGTTGGTATTTAGAATTACAAAGTTTTCATTTGACAGCAATGATACAGTATGCCTCTTCTGACCTGTGTGACGGTGCGCCGGATCTTGAGGCCTTTGTCCTGGTCACCCTGGCTGGTGTCCAAGCTCTCCTCGTCCCCAGACAGTTGCAGCTCCTCTGGGTGCAGCTCCATCACTGCCTCCTGGTTCACTTTGATGTCAGGGATCAAAGACTGAAATACAGAGACACAGGCAGGAGATGATGGATGAAAAGAAAGGATGAGGACAGGAGAGGGAGATAAATATTAGCATATTTCGACTACATCGGTTAGCTGATACACAGCAAGAAAAGATGGATACTGGTTTTGGTTTCCATCTATCAATATTGGCCTACAGCCCAAAATATCAGCTCCAATCAAAAAATACTATCACAGCTAAAATAAGTGAATTTATTTTCCACATTTTCCCACGCCTGCATGGATGCCTGGTCCTGGTCCCTGTGCTGTGTCAGTACCTTTAGCGAGTCAGTGGTGATGCTGATGGACGGTTTCTTAGCAGTCACTGATGTGCTGGAGCCCCACCGCCTCTTCCTCCCTGCTGCAGTTCCTGTCTCGGCCTCTCCTGCTCCTCCATCTGTGGTGGCTGGAGACGTCTTACTGCCTGCACACGAGTAAAAAAAAAAAAAAAAAAATAAGTAGTTCATCATTGAGGAGATAGAAAACACACTCCCAGATGGATGATTTGCTCTCAGAATCTCAGTGACAAGTTACTGCAAGCTCATAGCCTAAAAGCAGAAATAAATTGCTTAAATGCTTTAACCCAAATAGTTTTACAGTGACTAATTTAAGTTTACAGAGTTTATAAATGGAATCACGATTAAATAATTTCAGTAACTATTTTCCTATTAAACACGTTGTTACAAGTTTGTTATGGTTTTCGTTGGTAGCTATTCTAAGCTATTCTGTGCACATTACTTCATGTGAAATGTTTTCTGCCACACAGAGCTTACAGGAAGTACAGTATTCACTGAAAAATAATAATAATATGGTGTGCACTTGTATAAAGGCAATGTGATTGAGGCCAAAAGCATAAATAGGGTCCTCGCTGCAGCACACTGAAAGCTACCAAAGCATTTTCTTGTTAAAAGGATAACACTGGTGTGATTTTTTTTCTATCAATATTACAGTCCACAAAGAGTGTGAATTCATTTCTTTCATCTGCTGCAGTAGTCCGTTTTATGGATGTTTTACTCTCATTAATCATATAAAAATCCATTAAAGCTGGCAGAGATAAACAATTCCCATGAAGCAGGTAATTTATTACTGTAAACACCACGTGTATTGCAGTTTTCAAGACTTCATTGCACAAAATTTACTTTTGCCGTCTTGGCTCATGCAAATACACCACTGACAAAAGTGTGTAAAATCTCCCTAAAATAAACTATTCACTTTGGATGCTGCCAGGATCACAGCTAAACTTGGGATTTGTCTTCCAGATTTTTAATCCCATTACAAGTGGATATTTTACAACTAAATAAATTATTCCACAAAAAATAAAGAATAAACCAACTTTCACTTAACTCCTACATATTCAGCATGACAGTGATACGACTCTCACATTCACAATGGCTGCACACAGTCACTTTTATTCTTTGACACTTTTCTGCTTGTTTTAAGTAAAAAAAACAATCTGCAGCTGAAGAACTGTATTCTGCACAAGGGTTTTAAATGCTAAGAGTAGGGTGTTTTTCCTTTTCATTCTGGTCCCACTCTTGTTTCTCTTAAGTCCTCATGTGGGATGAAAGATGTGACTGATATACTCACTGGTCAAGGATATCTTGCGAGCAGCAAAAGCCTTAGGAGTGGTGCTCTGGAAAGAGAGAGAGACAGAAAGAACATACAGAAACCCCAGGGGTGCGGGGCTAGATGAGAACCACGAGTCCAGACCCAAACAGGCAACAACAGACAGGAGGTGAAACAGGAAAAGTAGTGGAGGAGGGGTGGGGGCGGGGGGGTTAAAGTAACAGAGGCCTGGAGGCTCCAATTGTACCACATTATAGAGAGGGTTCTTGGTCGATCCAGAGAGACTCCAGACACATTTCCGCCTTCCACCTCTGCTCAAAGACACTGAGATGAATCATTATGCTACTCCCCTTGTGTGTGTGTGTGTGTGTGTGTGTGTGTGTGAGGTAGACTAAGGTCAAAGCAAGTACATGATGTGCATTAGGACATGAGTATGCCTGTGTGAAACTCAAACTGGGTCAAATCTTAGAGTGGGTATGTTATTACAAGATAATGTGTCCACCAGAGGACTGAGAATAGAGGGGAAATGGAGACTAGCAGAGTGTCTGTCAGTGTGTCTAAGTGGATCCCATTTGGACTGGATTTATTTTCTCTAGAGGAGGTGAGGTGATTTCAATATTACCTGCTCTGCTTAGTGATTTTAAACCTGCCCGGAGTGCATATGTCTGATTTTTTTTTTTTTACCTCCCAACCCAGTGATAATTACAGCCCTAATTACTTTCTTTTTTTTTTTTTTTTTTTATTATAAATAGTATAGCTATAGTATATCATTGTCTGTTACCGAACCAGCTCCTGTAATTTGCTAGAAACTACAATCCAGAACTGTTATTACACAAGAAGAGGGGAACTATCTTATTAGCCACATCCCCCTGCAACATTAATCCTGTTAGAATAGGGCTTTCGATATACAAATTGCGTGATAGTAGTATATCGGTCCTGAGCAGCTCTGGCATTATTTCTGTGTGGTGTTAACACCGCCAAGGTGCTCATTTAACATCAGAAATATGGCATGTAGTAGAATCAAGTATTGCAGTTGACTAACATGTTGTTTGTGCTGATGAGTTGTGTGGAGCAGAGGTGGAGAACCGAGTGCTGAAGACTCAAAGATCTGTCAGCTGGACTATCGGTACTGCAGTTTAAATTCACCCTGAACGAGTTACCATATTTAACAACACACAACTGTAGACCAACAGTATGTCAAAGTGTATGATGAACACTGTCATTTTGGTATCAAAATATCAAATTAAAACTGCAGTACATGAGACAGTTCAAAAAAATTGCACTAAATTACGAAGAGGAAAATAATTAATTCCTCTTATTTACAAAAAAAGAATCTTTTTTTTTTTTTTACACTTAATCCTTTAAGATTTTATACATTTTAAATAGAGGAATAATCACAAGTCATTTCCTGGTACCATTTGACACCTGATTCCTTACTGGCTCGACTATGGCCCAACCGCACGACAGTGTGTACTGTATCTAGGCAACAAGGATCCAATCAGAGAAGGCAGAGGAGTGAGGGCGGGGCTCGATTTGAGTGTGCAGATTAGCCACCAGGCAGGAACTGATCACTGGATTGGACTTTTTTCTTGACTGGGGCTGGGGAGGACTTTTCTTGATTGACTGCTGATCACAGAATCACGTTTCAGTCTTTTGGGGAGCCAGGAGTTTCAAATTGCCTTGTGATGGATTGTGACGGGGGTGGGCTTGATGTATACTTTGTTAGAGTCCATGAGCTTACAAGTTAAAAAATCCACTTTGTGATGCTTGAATTTATAGTCTTTAATTGTCATTGTTGTCCAATATACAGTCCTGAAAGCCTTTGTGACAGTTGGGGGGGTATCTGTCAAAATCTGTTGTGAGTTTGTTGTCACAGATTTGAGCTCCTGTTTTTAGCAGTTCATGAGGTTTCCATAGCCAGAAGGTTCGCTGAACAGTTCTTGAGTTTGTTTTGCAAATTGACAGCACAGGTGGACTGTCTCTTCAGTGGGATAAAGGGGGACAAAAGTAATCCAGAAGAATTTGTCTTTGTTAAATTATAATCCAGAGAAGCAGTCAAGACGAGAGGGTCAAAGGAGATCACGCCTCTGCATTCACATGAAATCATACAGATGCAAGGGCCAAGTCGTGGGTGTAGCGATGAGATGGACGTAGAAATAATTTAACAGCAGCAACAACTGCAGTTGTCCATCTGCCAGGTCCAGAGCTGAGGCAGGATATCATGACTTCCTGGCGAAACATCCACCGAGTCACACCCGAGTAAAATGACAGTGTGGCTGTAGAGGAAGGGAGGCGATGATTTGATGAGTATATCCAGCTCTGTGTGGATGATCCATGTCACTGTGAACCCACAAAAATTCATGGTGCATAATATGCGTTAGATTACTTGTCCTTGGCATTGTGTCCTTTGAAAGTCTGATACAGTGGAACTGGTGCAGAGTTCAGGGGAACAGTTCTCTTATGAATGGCAACTCCGAGCATGGTGACAGAATTTATATGCACAGTCAAATAGTGCACAGCTGAGTAATGAAAGTCACTTTTAAAAGGCCGGCTTGTCAAGGCAGAGAACGACTGTTAGCCTTACAAGGTCAACCAATAAGAAGTGAGAGTAAATGTCCATATTGTCATGCAGGTCGTATCCACGTTTTCCATAAAAAAAAAGTCCCATAATCATCACTTTCAAGGAGATTATTTCAGTTGCTCAGTTGGAGTGTGTTTTAAAGCTTAAAACCCCAAATAGTGATCGTTTAAACGCTCAAGCCTTGATCACTATATGGGTTATTGTAGGAGTTCTCAGTCCAAAGTCATTACTACACCCCACAAGCAGGGGGCAGTGTGGGGTTGGAGGTAGAGGTAAAAACAAAACTGGAGAGCCGAAGAGTTTTGTCTTTTCTCTGCGCTGCATCTGGCTTTTTGGAGGACGGCGGCATGGATGTTGAAGGGCAACGCTTGGAGACTGCGCTTATCCTCAAAATGGCAGATGGGAAAGGCGGGGAGAGGGGGAGGCGATACAGAGCGTTAGACACCATCCCCTTCCCTTCCGCCATCATTCATCACCACCGCACAGTGCAGTACAGTCCAGTTCGGTTCAGATCAGCGAGCAGGCTTCCAACCCCTGAGGCTGGGTTACCATGACAACTGTGTGCTGCTGCAGTTACCATGGCTGCCACTGCTGTCGGTGGTGGTCTGATGCGAGCTCCAGTTCCTGCTGGCTCAGCACATCACTGGAGGGCTACAGGGGACACCTTGCAGGCTGAGGCTTTACTCAGTGCCATGAGGTTGCAGACTCTGGGCCTAATTCAGGTACCAGCGACGCACTTGGGCATAGCGGGACAGGAGTTGTAGGAGGAGGAGGAGTGGAGGAGGTGTTGGTGGTGGTGGTGGTAGTAGTAGTAGTACGCAGCAGGTACCATTAGGGGCAATGGAAGAGGCATGGGCACCTTCATAACAAAGCAATCAATGGGGTTTTAAACAGCAATCACACCATAAATATATATAGTGAGAGAGAAGCGTTCATGATGGGATACAAAGGCAAAAGATGGAAAGTAAGGGGACAAAGAGGGGAAGAGAGAGTGAATAAAAGAGGGAGAGAGGCAGTGTGAAAGGAGCAGGTGAGAGAACAGAGAGAATGAAAACGGGGTGAAAGAAACAGCAGAAACAAACCCTGATGCATCTCTACACACACCGTCAGGGCCCATTACTCATGCAAACCCAAGGGGGAAACAAAACACACAAACGCACACAGACACAGTAGAGAAAAAAGACATGCTGATAATAACTTCAATACCATGGCAGCTCACCAGTAAATCTAAATTAGGTACTCTACATAAGAAAATCAAGATCTCTGTGCCTAAAATCTAATGTACTGTATGGTTGTGGGTATATTCTGATGCTGAGGGCCACATCTGACATGAACAGCAGCTTCATAATGAGCTCCCGCAACAATTCTCCATGGTATAATTATGTGAAAAATTGAATGCTTTTTTAAATTTAAAGGGAAACTGCTTGCGATAGCATATAATACAATGATCTGGTCCGATACAGTGACTCTTAAGACCCTGACACACCACGTGCAAGAACTTGAGCTGACTATGGCCGACAGATCAAACACTTTTGTAACGCTTTTGTGAAAGTGTCACCCGAATACACTGCAAACATGATAGCTGACGTTGGCAGCTGAAGTGAATGCCTGCAGGAGAGGAACTAATCAGTCGTCTGTGTTCTTATTCCAAATAGTCTCATTATCGCTTGGAATACCGATTGAGAATATGTCTGATAAAAAGTTGCAAGTGTAAGGTTTTGCATTGCTTTGTACTGGGATTGTCGGAAGGACAAAAGGCAGAGGCAAGAAGATATAGAGAAACTGGGCCAAAAATGGTGAAATCACCAAGCAGAACTACCAGTCAAGGAGCTCCTGCTCACTGACTGCCTCTGCCACCAAAGTTCTTAATCGTTTGAACTGCTGTTGATAAAAGCCGAGTAGAGCCAACATTTCCAGATACGCCATGAAAACTAGGGGCCGTTAAACAACGATCGATAATCGGCTTGGTGTGTCAAGGTGCTGAAGTTTAATGTTTTTCTTTCTCGCTTCCTCCCTAACACACTTACAAGAACAGTAATGAGAAGCATGCACGTTCTGCAGAATGGATGTCTAATTTAACACACTATTACCATCACTACTTGCATTCCAGCAGCATCAACACTTAACATCCCTCTTTAGAGACCAGACCGATAAGGGGTGTGTGTGAGAGATCATCTAAGTGAATGAGCAAGTTATGAAATATTAGTTGCATTAAACGCAGGTGGAAGGGATTAGTTCATTTCTATTTACCCCAGGACCCAACTCCAACTCAACCCCTGTCCGTTCACCTTGTAGAAACCTCCAATTGAGTAATCTGCTCAGCATTTAAGATGTTAAAAGGATGCAGAAACTGTATACAGAGACAGAATCTATAGGGTAAAATCTCGACAGGAGCCAAAAGAATTAATGGTTGTAAAAACGTTGGGGTTGTGTTGGTTTTAAGTGACCCACTTAACTGCCAACTACACATGCTTTTATATGAATGAGGATGCAGGTTAGTGGGAGACAGAGCGAAGACCCGGGTACCCCCACCCTCATAGTAACCTTACCTCCTCCAGGCGGCCCTCGCTGTTCTCTGGCTCAGCCCCGGATGGCGGCTGCTGGGCCATGGAGCTCTCCGAGTCTGGTTCTACCTCTGTCACGGCGGCTGCGCTGGGCTCCGACACCTCCCTGCAGGAGGAAGAGAGGGATGGGGTGAGGAGGGAAGGGTGAGTGGGTAGGAGAAAATAGGCTTTAACGGTCAAGACTGTCTGAGAGCTCAGGGTCAATACTGGTCATTAAGTCTGGTCTCACCAATTCTCACTTGGTGATAAGCTTGTTATCTTTGCCTGCCCTTGTGTTACTTTTGCTAAATCCATCTCTGACGCTACCTTTGAATCACTAAGAGTTATGTTGTGGCAGTTGACATTTCAAATTATGAATCACAGAGTAAAATGATCTGTCTTTTATCAGTCAAACAATTGTTTCCTTGAGCTTAGGTGATGCATAATTTAAACATATCAAAGCCTCTTATTTTTAGAAGTCATCAATAAAGACCGCAATCATACACTCAATTACTACGATGACGAGGCCTGGCAGCACCTTCTGTGTATGCAGTCTAAGCAGATATCTGACAACCTCTGAGTGGGTGTGACTGCTGTGATTTTCTTGTTTAACATTTTGCTTAGGTTTTAATTTATGCATGACAAAATCTAAAAGTTGTTGATCATGCTTTCTAAAATTATTTGGTATTGCATAACCTTAGATTCATGAAAATAGAGTGGTTACCTTCATTTATGGCTTCTGGATCAATGAATATATGCTATGAATGAGTCAAACTGACTAAATGGTCGGACTGGGTTGGTTAAAAAATTCTTTGTTGATCCTGATTAATATGTCAGAAACAATCGCAAAGCAGTGCTGCTCTACATGTGAGACTACTTTAAATATGGAAAATAAAGCTGAATATATCAGTCGATTAATTGATTAGTCCATCAAAAGAAAAATAATCTGGAACAATTTTGATGATGGATAAATTATTTGTCCTTTTTAAAGCTTTTCTTTGTCTTATGATAATAAATTGAAAATGTTTAGGTTTGGGAGTGTTGGTCAGACAAACAAGCAATTTGATGACATCACCTGGAACTTTAGGACAAAGTAATGGGCATTTTTCACCATCATCGGACATTTTAATGATACCAATCATCAGATTAAAGAGCAAAGAAAAAAATCATTAGTTGCAGGCATAATCGAAGACAATCTGGACAAAACGATGTGTAAGACGAGACAGAGGAAAACACTGGGAGGAGTCAGGGAAAGGGTGCTGGGGGTCAGTGATCTGGGTCACTCCTGCTATAAATAACTCACCAGTTAACAGACACCCAGGGTCTGTTAACAAACACACCTCAAACTAACTCATAGTCCAAGACGCACAAACACAGCTGAGTCTATGTGTGTGGCCTTCATCTGATCCATGCTGGGTCATTACTGAAAAATCCCCCACTCTAACTCTGCCAATGGACGCCATGCTTTGTAGTTATGAGTCAGACCTCACACAGCCAAACGCTTCCCCACTTGTTGTTTTCTTTGATCACTGTTATCTAAGACAGAGCAAAACCAAGCAGATGTCATCATTATATTTTTAGCTACCCCCTCAACTTCCCCTACCAGCGTTATCAAAGGTCTCCTCCGCTGCCTCCATGTGAAACACAGGCACCGAGGCAGCACCCTGTAGGTGGGAGAATCACATCCTCTAGCATCCTCTCTATCGTTTGATTCATTGCATGCTGCTTTGCAGTTTATAGTTAACGTTTTACATGAAAAGGAAGCAAATAATATATTTTAAATGTACTTTTCATTTCTGAAAAGTATCGAACAAAAATGTTTGGAAGTGGTAGTGAATGTGAGAGTGCAGAAAATTCCTGAATTAAAAGCAGCAATACAGTCATTTTCAAACAGGAACATATTCAGGAGTGCACAAGATGACCATTGTTTTTCTGTTAATGTTTAATCTGCTGATTATTTTCTCGAGTAATCAATTAAACGTTTGGTCTATAAAACATCAGACAACAATTTCCTCGAGCCCAAGGTGACGTCAAGAGACAAGGACAAGCCACAAATTCTCGCATTTGAAAAGGTGGAAATTGATTTTCTGTCAAATGACTCACTGCCTAATTGATTAATCGAACAATTGTTGCAGCGATTAGTCGAGTGACCTCCAAGATGAAGGTGGTAGGTGGCTAATTTGACCTTCGGAAGAATCTTTCTGGCTCAAACAGAGTCATCTTTGCCAAAAGTCACTTCAACAACTAGGTGATGCACTGTTTGCTTTGAATTTAAATATTAAAAACCATGCCCTTTACTTCCTGATAACAATAACTATAAAAAATATTTCTCTAACTTGCTAATAATGCCTCACACGGTCAGCTCAGCCAACCAAACCTCAGCTTTTATCTTTCTCCGTGACATGTAACATGGCCAATGGCAAAGTTTTTTAAGAGGAGGGCCTGCAATGTTAGTCTCTGTACTACTGAAATCTACCCAGAGTGTTTTGAGAGCCTGTTCGACCTCCTTCTCTGGAGATTAGTCACTGGCAGGAGTTGTAGGCAGGAGGACAGCATTTTCCCCTCCTCCACACTACACTGATTCTCCTCATTAGCCCTAGGTGTGGATGTCAATGTGTATGTGTGTGTGGCTCTCTTAGGCAAAGCCAGATACACACCTGCACAGGCTATAAAGGGAGACAGATGTCAACTAGAAACACAACCCCTTAGGACCAGGAAAGGAGGAAAGGCCAGGCCGAGGTGATGTAATGATCACTGAAAGAAAGAATGAGTGACTATGTGTCTGCATAATGCTATGTGTCTGCTTTTCCTTCTCAAGTAACTGCCTTAAAGCACTGTCGTCCTGCATTTCAAACAGCTTTCTATTCATATGACGAGGCTGGAATGAGGAAGCACATTGAAGTACACCATGAACCTGAGAAACAGCATCACAATCTGTGAAATGAACCATTAAATAAATGCATTACTTCTGGTTAAACCTGACAAAAAAGTGACCGTAAGTGTGGTGTGACCCGAGGCACCAATTATCATTCAAGGTGGCTCAGCAGAATGATTCACACCATGTCTTAATCAACAAAACTGGACTCATAAGGTGGACCAAAACATTGTCACCAATCAAATCAGACATGTAGTCAGGTCCCAGGGGACGAGAGTGTGAGTGCTGGTGCCAGCTGGGAGAATTATATCACACCATAAGGGCCCATTCCCACCGACTGTACAGCTAACAGATGTCTGCGTTAATGATCTCCCTTGACAACAGTGAGATCATTAACAGCTAAACCCAAAAATACAAATATAGTCTTCTGTGGGCTAAACAACAAGACAAATGTGCAGAACGGCCATAACTGAGACTTAAAGGACAGTTTGAAATAAAAAAAAATGTATATTCTGAAATAATAAAAAGGCCCATCTCTTGGCTACCTGGCATGACAGATAGTGATAAGGTCAAGAGGAAAGAGAAGAGAAGGGGAGATGTCCCCGTCTGTATGATTCTCCTCATCACACCATGAAATCTGAGCCCATTATTTATTAATCGACGTGTTCCTTCAACTTGAAGCTATTTTAGGCACCGGTCACAGAAAGGAGACCCCCTTCCCCCGCAGAAATATCTCCCCTGCTCCTTCACTCAACAAAAGACCCTCACCGACGTCCCCACCCCCGGTCCCCCTCACATGGGCGAACACACAACGCGCGCCGATAACCAGGCCAACGTGAACCGATGACATGATATTTAACAGGCAGGAAGGAGCTGCTGGCTAACGAGGACCGAGATGTACTGCCGGTCTCACCGTAGGACACGACAGGGTGAGACCGGCTAACGTATCCCCGTTGTAGAAGTACAACCAGCTACCTGAAGCCTCGCGTCACCCTCTGGCTCGCTCTTACCCGTTTTTGTTGCCTTCGGACAGCATTATGACCGGCCTTGAAAGGGAACCCCCGGGGATAAAAAACAACACTGTCGCTAATGGTTATTCCGGTCAGGCGTGGGTTGAAGTCGGGGACGCGGGATAATAATAAAAAGATAATCCGGTCGAGGTTGTTTCTACTGCTGACTAGCCGTGCACTGCGTCGGTATCAAGGATGCAATGCATGCATGACGGCCATGTTGGCTAGCGAGACCAGTGTCAAGTCCGCCGGAGTGAGGAAGAAAACTATGTTCCGGTCAATGATTTCCAAAATAAAAGCTCTGCCACACGCTCAAACGTAGCGTATTCCGAAATATAATGCGAAAATGTGTATTAATCGAGGAACTACGACGAATGAAAATACGGCTTCTGCTACCAGCAACAAATGGAAATCGCGCGGAAAAGACAACAGGGGAAAGCAATGAGGGAACGCGGAAAAGGACCCCCTTTTTTTTTTTTCCTCAAGAGAAAAGCAGCCACGCCGCTTGTGGGGCTGCCGCACTGAACGCCTGACAAGAAATACAGCCTGCTATAATTAGGAGCGATGAGGGAGGAAGCAGTGGGTTGTGTTTACAGCCGAGTCGAGGTTTAAGAGATCTTGGAAGCATGCAGTCAGCTCTGTGACCAATGTTTTTAACCGGAACATACATTTCTTATGCATTTCCGTGCTGACAAATGATATAAAATGGCAAATTATTTCCACCCTTTAAGTGACCAATCAATTCAGTCCAGGCATAGCCAAGGAACAAAGTCATGAGTTGTTTTCAAAACACAAACATATAAGTAAAACTGCAAAGTTTGAGAGAAACGGATATTCATATAACCCAAGTTAAAACAGCTCACAAATACAGTGCACATCAGCTTATTCACCCAACTTCAGTGCAGACATGGTCCTGTCTGTTGTAGTAGTAAACACTGCATAAATGTGATGAGACCTCCATCTAGTGATAATCACATAACAAAAACCCTGTCCTCATTTAACTTTCATTAACTGATATGCTATGTGAAAAGATGGATACGTTTTTGTAGATTTTAAGACAGGATTTAGTGGGAATTGACTGCTGTTGCATGGTAATATCTTGTATTTAAAATACACATTTCTTTTGCTCTTTCCTCTGAGGGTTAATATGAGCAAAGTGTGCAGGAGCATGACCACATAGCCAGAAAATGTAATCATCCCCGATGTCCAACAAACTCACTGATTTAGTCAATGTTGTCTACATATTTCCAAGGTTTAAGTGCTCCTTTTGTGATTTCATCGCTGCATTTAATGTATCAGCTTCTCTAAGTAGGTTCATCCCGAGATGTGATGTATGATCACCCCCACCAGCAAAGTCAAAAGCAAGTTGAGAAATCGAAAAAGGGGAATATCTAGAGAATAGCTGAATTAATTGGGAAAAAAACTGGAAAAACACTGAATGAATTTGAAACACACAACATTGTTGTAAAATATTACAGGGAGCCACTAGAATAATTCATCACATTATTGAATAGCACACACAGTGCATGAAGTAAAAAGAAGTGATAGAGCAAGGAGGTGTTGCATGCAAGGTGCAAATTAATAATGGTGGCTCATTTTAGCTGGTATAACCTTTTTGTTATTAAGGTTAACTGTATTTCAATGATGGTTACTGACCTTTTTGAAAGGCATCGTTGCTCTGCCCCTTTCCTCAGGTTAGTCTTTTTCTCATCCTCTGCTTCTTGTCCTTGGTCTGCCTTCTGTGGAATTATTCAAAGTTAAAACAATGAAAAACAAATACCAGTATGTCCAAAGATTATTTAGTTTTAATGCGCATCTTAATATAAACATGAAAGACACATGTTAATAAAATACACACATGAAGGCTGAAATAATTTTAAGAGAAAAGAAAAAGAACTGCAAACATTAGCCAATCTGCTGCAAAAATGTGGGACCAAAATGACTTCTACATGTTAATATTTCTCATAAACATTAACACTCAACCACTCCCAGTCTCTGAGTGTGCTGAGTATAATTCACAGTCACTATAGCTCACAGATCTCTACCAATGCTGTAGTGAGGGACTGACACCCACATCAGTTTGATCACTGACCTTCAGCTGCCTGGCAGGGCGGGTTTTATCCCCGGAGGAGGAGGAGGAGGAGGAGGAGGAGGAGGATTGTGATGAACGTGGAGAGGAGTCTGATTTAGAATCAGAATCTGATGAGGAACCTGAATCTTGGGCCTCAGTCACAGCTACCCTGTCTTTGTTGGCTATCTCCTGTCTCTTGTACTTCTCTGTCAGCAGTTTCTCCTTTCTCCTCTTCTCCTCATCCTGGTGTTTTCTCTCCTTTTCTTTATCCTCTTCCTGATGTTTTCTCTCTTTTTCACGCTCCTCTTTCTGATGCTGTTTCTCCTTCTCTTCCAGTCGTTTCCTCTCCTTTTCCTTCTCTTCTTCCAAGCATTTCTTCTCTCTCTCCTGTTCTTGTATCTTCCTTTTTTCTCTCTCCTTCTCCTCCTTCAGTCGCCTCTCTTCCTCCAGCTCTCTGTTCTCCTGTAGCCTCTTTCTCTCCAATCTTTGCAGTGGAGATTCACTGGAACTGGCAGATCCACTGGAACTGGCAGATCCAGTACTGGAGTGCGCTGTCTCTCCTGACATACCCGCAGCTGAGGTGGCCTCCACTGCACGGAAAGCCCCCTCTGACTCCATCTTGTGTACGAGCAGAGAAAGAGGCCCTGGCCTGCGCTTCATAGAGGGCTCAGGACTGCTGGAACGAGAGCTTGAGTCAGAGTCTTGCCTCTGCATGGAGGGAGGTGGGAAAGGCGCCACCCTTGGACCACGTGCAGCCTCAGGGCCTTCTCCCTCCTGCTCGTCTGTGTCTGGTGGGCTCTGCTTGGGAGTGTCAGGTAGGGGAAACAGGTCAGGGGGTGGAGAGGGAGGAGGAGTGGGGTGGCGCAGTTGCATTGGGGTGTGGTGCGCCTGTGGTGGTGGGATGTGCTGCGGAGGCTGAAGCTTGCGTTTGGATCGTCCAACTGTTGATGGAGCACTGGGGGGCATCTGCTGTGGCTGGGGAGGTACTCTGTTTCCCCTTCGTGCCCCGCCAGGACCAGGCCCCCAATCCTCATCATCCTCGCTGTCATCGTCACCCTCGTCATCTTCATCATTGTCCTCATGGACGTGACCTCCTGCTGAAACCCCGGCAGATCTACTAAGGTGGAGGACAGGATGAGCTGATCCTGGTTCACTTGGTGCGGTGCCCTCCTTCTCCTGGGCTCGGGGTACGGCAGGGGGCAGCCCCTGGCGGTCAGGCTGGCCCAGGACGCGCACCGACAGGGAGGCTACAGCGCGGGGAGGAGAGGGGGCTGGTGGCTCCTTATGTCCTTGATGAAAGGTGGCTCGCTGCATCCTAGCTCCTGGAGCCTCCAGGGACTCCTGGGGGTGGAGGGTAGGACCGGGGCCCACGTCAGGGCCACATGCCATCATCCCATGACCCATCACTGAATCTCCTTTCTCCTCTGCCTTGGTCATTGAAGGCTGGGAGGGTATGGAGTGTTGCAGCTGCGCAAAAATAATGGAATCAATCTGAGAGAAGCGAAGATTACTTCATTTGTTCTTTACATGCATTAACATGTTTTGAGGCATTTACAAGCAAGCAAAATTCATTTCCTGGTGTATGGCGACCATAGAAACACTGTTCAAACACATTCCGAGGAATAAACTCTTAGTTTTCCTTGTTTGACTCTTCAGTGTGTGGAGGTTACTGACCTTGTCAGAGACATAGGAAGAGCTGTCATTGTCCTCCGAGTGGTCTTCATCCTCCTCTGGCACTGCTGGGCTTTCTGTCAGAGAGGGACACGAGGCAGGGGTTAAAGGTCAGCACCAATGTGAGGATTAATACTCATGACACACACCCACTGGTTCCCAACCAAGAAAAACCTTTGAATGAATCAGGCTCATTCAATTTCTCTTATGTATTTTTTTAAAATCCATTATAGGAGCTTAGTGTAATCTGTTAACACATTTATGAGCATGTTCATATAAATGTACATGAAATTAGGTGAGTACAGAGGTTTGAACAACATAAACTAACAGGACCGCTGGAGTGTGTGGGAGAGAAAGATACAGAGATTGTCCAGTTCCTTTAAGCTAAAGGACCATTGTTCATGTGGCAGAGACTGTGTTTATTTTCTGATTTGTGATTGTGTGTGTTTATGTGATTGTTATACCGTCTGCCTCTTCATCTTGCTGGGCCTCTCTCTCCAGCCTCTGGCGAAGGAGCTCCTGTTGTTTGGCCAGGTACTGTTTTATGAAGCTATTCTGGCTCATCTCCTCACCTATCTACAACACAACAGAGTACACAAAACAGCCATTTATTAACACATCTACACTGTAAAATTGACACAGCCAAAGAGCAGTGACTGTGCATGGTGAAACATATTATTTCTCCAGTCCTGACAGAAGTATTTCTAGTAAAAACAAAAACTGACAGCGCATTTGACCATACAAGTATACAGGATTTAAAATGCCTAGACATATGTTGACAAAAGCCAAAGAAACTAACCAATTTTTAAAAATGTCTTCTTACCTGTGAGTTGGGCTGCAGCCCACTGTGAGAGGAGGACGACTTCTGAAGATTTTCCAGCATCAGAGCCTGCACGGAATTAATTAAATCTATAATACTGTTTCATGAAGAAAAGTAATAAAAACAGATGCAAATAAATGCAGGCCAGCTGCTATAATTCTGAATCTGTTTTTTAATTTTTATTTTAATGGCCACTTCAGCTTCTTATTCCATTGTAAAGCTCATTTTGGTTTGTGAAATAGTTGTTGCATAAATTTTGCGGAAGGTGACGATAGTGAACTGCAAAAGTACATTTGGAAATTGTCTGGGCTTGATCATTTTGAAATATGTCACATTTAAACAACACACATGGGTTCACAAATTGTGCAAAACATTTGAAAACAACTACAACAGATAATTCACTATATTAATACCAAATATGCCCACAAAGGCTGCTTCTAGAGGCAATATGATGGCCTGAAAGAGATGTTGTGCTTATATGCAAAAAAAAAAAATTTTCTGTGACCTTTAGAGATACAATTATCTCTCTCTTTCATATTGTTTATCTCATTGTTATGAAAAGATCTAGCAGGTATTTTGCAATGGCACTAAAAATTATGTTCGAAACTATGTTTTATTTATAATGGGATAATGGACACACATTCAAATTTTTCATGACACATAATTTTGACAAAATAACTTTTTTTTGTTATTAATCAGAATCAGAACATCAGTAATTCACACTCAGATTTAAAGATAAAAAGAAAAAAAATGAAACACTGCAAAGGTTAATCACATATTTCAGTACCACAAGTGCTGCCTCATTTACTTTTAAAGGCTTGGTTCAGTTGTACCCTGGCGCAATGAAGGCAAGTGTTTTAGATGTATGCAAACACTGGTCTCCACTCTATACCTACAGAAAGTTAAGCTGTCAGTGGCACTCTATTGTGACTTCATGGTAAACTTACTGTACTCAATATATACCCATTAGCAAATATCATTGTCTTGACCTGAAATATGGTGTGCAAGTTGATATGCATGAATTTCAAGGCTATGCTGGTGTTTTAGTATGCTATCATTTAAGACTACCACAGAGGATACTGAGTTCATGTATTTTTATGCAAATCATAGCAATTACAACATCTCTTATTCGATTCCAGCCAAGGATATTTGTTGCATGCCATTCCCTTCTCTCTCCCCATGTTTGCCGTTTTCACAATCCACTATCAATAATAACTCCAGTATATTTTAGACTCAAACAAATCACATTCAACAACTTTTATGCCATAGAAATAAATTATCCAAGTATTAATTATTCCCTGGTAGTGTGGAGAGGCTTTTGAAACACACACGATGCCTTAATTGGGGGAAATACAATTTACAAACAGTTAACGGCGTAAATAAAACGTTTAAAAAAAATGTTTAGGCTGTCTTTTAGATAGCTGGTAACATTTTTCTGGGGGAGGGGGGAGGATTTAGTCCCATGACCTCAGTATTTGTAAAATCCTGGCTACGGCCCTGAAACCCTACGGCTGGATTTCTTGTGCGAAGAAATAGTGGGGGGAAAAAAATTAACTTCAAACAAAATGGAACAAATTCCTCGTCGGCGGAGCTCGTAAAATTGTGTTTACATAGTGACGCGCGGCCCCGTAACCCCAACACACTCGCACACAGAGCGCGGGCACGGCCGTGTAACGTCCTGTGCACCGTGTGCACCGTGTGCGGCCGACCGCTCGCTTACACTCGGCTTAGGCCTCGACTTGACAGGTGCACAGTTCAACTGTGTGCAACACGGTGCCGCGCGAGTAGTTACGAACCAAGTCCGAACTCGCTCGGCGGACAGTTTCGTTGCGCCGTCGGTTACAAATAACCGAAAGCAAAAACTGTTGTTTACGTGTAATAACGTGTCCCGGGCGATTTATGTATTCCCGCTCCCGAGCCCACACACCGTTACGGCCTCTAACGTTAACCCCCCCCCCCCCCCCCCACCGTCTCTCGTCTCCTGCTGAACTTAGCCAGACTCGACAGGCGTCCAAAACATGAGCAAAAACTTACCCCTTTCAGTCGCTTAACGAGTGTGTTTTTCTGCCCGCTCTTCGGGAGGTTTCTTTGCTCCAGAGCGGCTTTTAAATCCGCGACCCGGAGCGATTGTAGAGGTTTTCCATCAAGCGTAATATCTTCGTCCGCCATTTTGCTCCCTCCGCTTGTCTAAACTCCCAACAAGCGTCGCTACGGCTGCTGCTCGGCGTCAAAGCTCGGCAGTTTCCGGAAAGGTTCGGTTTTTCCGAATCACATAACAGTACAGTGACAGTTGTAAACAATGATTGGGCCAATGTAGGCCCCTAGCCACACGATCTTAAGATGACTTTAATTTGATTTTCTTTATTTTAAACTTTATGCATTTCAGTGTTTTATTCTTTGACTCGTCTACGGAAAAGCACGGTCTCTGGAGTAGAAAATGCAGCAATTATTTTCAGCATGGCAAATAGCGATATCCTGCAGATTCAATACATAACATTTTTTTGACACTAATATGCAATCAATAATCCCAAACACATTTGTTTAATTGCAAAAGATGTATTTGTGCATTCTGAAAAGGAATACAAGACAGACATCAAATGTAGTGTTAAAAGTAAAGAGGTTTAGGTCTGCTTACTGTACAGGAAATGTCAAAGATGTACTTCTATATCTCAGCAAATACGGGTAACTGACTCAAATGAGTTCACATAGTGTAAAAAAAAAAACTTTCTTGTACAAAAGAAAATACAGCCATATCTTTGAACTGTAACTTAACATGGTTTTCCGAAGGAAAAAAAACATTTTGTTCGTTGTAAATGACCTAGTAAAATCATCCCTGATGAAGGATGTGCATATATAAAATTTAAGCAAATGAAAGCCATGCAAACTGGAAAGCAAAGAACATAAATGTTGGCAATAATAAATAGAGCTAAAGGTTACTTGCCGATCATGCTCTCTTCATACACACAGTATAGAGCCTGTTTTGGCAGGCAGGTATTCATTAAGTAATACTTCAAACCTCCACAATGTGGCACTGCAGCAGAGAAAATGTAAAAGCAGGAAGCTATTTCTCAAAGAAGATTTAAACTGAGCCACACAACTGAGAAAATTATTATGCAGTGCCTTAATGATACTGATTTGGATATGAAAAATAAAACTTGATTAGCTTAAGCAATATGACCAACGATACAGAAGATTGATCCTAACACTTTTTAAGTATTATAATCCAACTTTGTAGAGCACCCAAAGATGAAGCAGTTTACACAGCTGTTTACACAGTAAAGATTTGAAGTGTAAATGTGAGAAGCATCATGTTGTTCAGCTTCCAGTTTACTATATGTTCGACCACAGCTTCATACTGAACATGTTTCTGAGCAGTTTGTGCGCAGACCAACATATTACATCTGTTGACTGGCATAAATGAAAATACAGACAGTAACACAATGGTCTGAGATGGAAAACAGGTATGTGTTTTGTTGGATTTAAAATGCTAAATCCTTCGATTTCAATCAAAAAGTGGGCCGTGCTTCATTTCACTAGGGCTGGGCAATATGGTAAAGATCAATATCACAATAGTAATTAGAATAATTTTCAAATATTTATATAGATATCTTGATATGGCATAAAAGCAGATTAAATAATCACACTGATGTTCAGTAGTGTGTTCCACTGATATGCTTTACATTAATAATGAATTAATTTTTTTATTTATATATATATATATATATAAAAAAATACCCAACCCTAGTTTCTACTGTACACCCTCACAGGATGGTTGCTGACTGAAACTATTAAAGCAGGTGTGAGTCAGCACCGTTGACAGCAGTGAGAATCTTACAGGAAGTGAAGATGAAAAGCAAAGAAAATGTAAGCATGCAGATCATAACAAGACATGTGGAGACGAGCAAGCTTGGTCAACAGGTTTCTTATAATCGTTATAATGGATAAGAAACCTGTCAGGATACCACGTGACTGTGGGAAATAACAGGATTATGCAACTTCTAACCCAACTATCATTATTCCCAGATATTATCGGTCTCTGTCCGATAGGACTTTTATTATTCTTGATGAGGCGTGTCAGATTGCATGAACGTAAGGGATGTTGTTATTGCAGTCCTCGAGTGGATTACATGCTGTACCGCAGTTAATCTTTGCTTTCAAGTGGAAATGGGTACAAATAACACAACACATACTTGCACAGATTAAGAAAGGAAGTTGGGCAAACTTCCTACTCCGCACCCTGTTCCATTTCTCCCATATTAAGCCCAAAACACTCGATATGCTGCTTCAGCAGCTTCAGAATGATAATCACAAAAGGCCTTTCAGGTATCACAGTAAAAAGTAGGCCAGAACCAGGATGTAAGGCCTCCTTCTGTGCTATTTTTGGAGTAGGGGGGATGGCTAAATAAATAGAGGAAGGAAGGGAAAATGGCTATCATGTGAGGGAAAGAAAACATGGCAAACATAATAAAGCAAAGCTCCCAAGACAAGCAGTCCGCACGGACACTCAAAGCTTCAAATATTCAATAAGTTAACACTCAAAAAGACAAGTGTGCCTGGCATCAAAGCACAAAGGTCAGTATATAAACAAAGGCAAACCAACACACACTTGGAGGGCAGAACCAACACAGTCAAAACTCAGCTTAGGAACAGCTGCAGCGAGGCTAAACACTTCCATCCCATTCAAATGAAAAGCAGTCTAACAACAAATAAGGCATTTCAAAGAGAGCAAATATATGTGTAGTGTAAACAAAGTTTTTACGCAAGTGATAGGAAATATCATGAAGATATTTCTGCCAGACGCTGGAGCAGAGTGGAGAAGCCAGCTGCTTGCTGGGAGAGCTCAGCGACACGGTCCACCATCTCCTGGGTGGCGGATACTGACGGGTAGTTTTGTGCAGCGCCCTTTGTTGCCACGACTACTGACTTCAAGGCCTGGCAGAGTCGTCCCCCTGAGGTTGTGATCTGAAGTAGAGAAAAGAAGTAAAAACCCAATTATTACACAGCTTTGATAAATTTTACTTTTATTTTTTTTAATTTCCTCAAATGAATAAACTGCCTGTTGTTGCCCAATTTGACAAAAGCATGTTTGTCTGCCTCAGGACGGATATACTTTGTGCATTTTTTCCTCAACATACACACAAATTAAGTCATGAAAACAAACTATGCAGAGGGTTTTCTCTACATACCTTGGCCCGGAGGTCGGCAGAGGTGAGAAGGCGGGAGAGCGTGTCCCCAATAAACACCAGCTTGTGTGCCGTCACAATGAGACTCTTTCCTCTGGCGACGAAAATGCGGGGCGGTTGGTTCCCCTGCACGCTGCTGAAGAGCACATCGATGGCGTCCGCCAGGCAGGAGAGGTGAGCGAGGCTCTGGGAGGAGTAAAAGGACAGCAGCTCCGAGTCCTCCAGGGAGAGGGGCACCGGAAGAGCAGAGGATGGGGTCAACTGTACAATGAAAGATGAAATTAGTATTTGTGAGGGAAAGGCATGCTACAGAGTCAAATATGCCACTAGCCAACCTAAATGCACCAAAACGTGAATAACCACTGGAATAGCACCAGCCGCACCTTCTCTCTGACTGCAGAAGGTGTATGGCTGTTAATGTAACACAGGACATGTGCAGTCAGACATGCGAGTCTTAAAAGTCAGAGAAAGTCAGACACAAACACACATATATACAGTACGTTAGCAAGTGGCACTGTTTAAACAATGACTGTGCTTTTCTGTCAATTATTGTGCTGTAGCCTCCATTCTATGTAAGGCAAGATTGTTATAGTTTACAAGTGACCTCTTGTTGGTCGTCTATGGCGTAACCAAGGAATCTAGTAAGGAGTAGGAAAAAAAAATGCAGACTGAGTGATAAGAAAACATGACCTCAGTCTCCTGCTACAGAAGGCAAAACTGACTTCAGAGGTGGCATGCAGATCGTACAGATTCATGACAGAGAAATCAACAGGGGTTAAGGTGACATTAAGTCAGGCGGTGTTGGGTAAACATGGCAAGTGTAGACTGAAAGTTGGTTTAGACCGCATCAGGACCCAAGGAGCGAGCTGCGGCAAGCTGGCTTAATGAGTCGCAGTGCTCATTAGTAAACAGAGCGCACTGTGAACACAGAGTGAATCAATGACTTATCTGTGTACACTTGCTGCGTGTGTTTCTGCACATCAAAAACATTCGAAGACTGACAGACTGGACTGTAGGAGCTAAGGATCATGTATATGGAGGTAAAAACAGAGGAAGAGACTCACCCTTGGCTCTGTAGTGATAGTTTGTATTTGTCCGTTCTCAGTCAGGGCATCAGGAGGTGGCTCGGGTTTACCCTAGTGTGGGAAGGAGAGAACAGTCAGGCATGTTTACAGACACATTTAGAGTCCACGTTTGATTGTATTGTAACCATTAAACTACATGTGCACTCATGACATGTAAAGAAAAAAGGTACATATGTGTTGAAGCACAAAAAACACTCACAGTAAGAATCCTGCAAAAGTCAGATTTTTTTTATGCAGATGCTGTAGAACACTAAATTAATTTTATCATGAAAACTGACCTGCAGCTTGACGTATCCAACACTGTCTCCAGTAGGTACCGGGGCAGGGATGGGAGTCAAGCCAATCCCTGCATATTCATTGCTGGGGTCATCTTCTCCATCAATAGGGCCCACTGTCAGTGTCACAGTCGACGGAGTGGGAGGCAAGGGGAAGGCAGGCTGAGGGGTTGGGGGCAGGGGCCTCTCCTGGATCCAGCTACCTTTACGGGAGCCCATCCCACCTCCTGAGGACTTCCCATCAGGCACTGGGAGCGCGGGCAATGGCCTGCGGGACAAGGATTCTTGGGAAGGAAGACGGGGTCGGCCCTGAGCCTGCAAGAGGAGGGCGCTTTCCTCAAGGGAGCGCTGGACCAGCAACAAGAGTCCTTCAGATGGAGGAGTGTTACCAACAGCGGATAACGCCGGGAGAAGGTCCGATAGACGAGCCCATGCCTGCTGAAGAGGCGGTGGAGGATCATCTGAATGATTGGCTTTCCAGGTCGACAGGATTTCAGCCAACGAGGTGGCCAGGTCCCGTGACGACAGAGGGGAGGTCGAGCAGGAGGCTGTGCTCAGCACTGAGTGGACGAGGCTGGAAAGCGAGGCTCGCCACTGCACGTCACCAGAACCGTTACTGGAAACAGAGAGGCGGCGAGTAGAGGTGGAGGAGGATGACAAAGAGTGAGGGAGGACATCCGCAGTCAAAGCAGGCATGTCGTAGATGCCACAGTCAGGCTCAGAAGAGTCCCAATTATGACCTCCACCGCTGGCTCGTTTCTCAGGTCCGGGGACACAATAGACCTGTCCAACCTGAGAGGCATCCTCACCAGAGAGGCTGGCGGTGGACTCGCCTGGGCCCTGAGGAACACCTGGAAGTGTAGGGACACTGTATACATCCTCATCAACTTCATCAGGCTGGACATCTGATGTGGACACATTCAGAGTGATGGTGGGGACATCATAGACCTACAAACAGAGGAGAAGACAGAAGGAATGTTTTTTTTAAATTGTGTGTTTCACCTTATGACTGTGTGGACAGAGGATCATTTCTATGAGACAGGGACACTAAGTATTCATTGTACCATGACACAGAATGGGGTTTCTGTGTCAAGGATGGAGCAATGCCGCAGTTGAGACCAACTTCATCCACGATATTGGAGGTACACAGAGTTTGTAACAATAAAATGTTGTGCACTGTGAGTTTAGAAGTCTTTAAACTGTGGCGTGTGCACGGGTGATCAGACTGAACTGGTTAAGTGGGCAGAGACACATTCGTCCCCTTTAAAAGCTAAGTGCGAAAGCAATGAGTCTGCAGTCCACATACGGTAACTGCAGGCAAAGAGGAAAAAAGAATCCAACAGCTGGTAGGCATATTCAAGGAACACTGAAGGGGAGACCACTGGGTGCAGGGTGCTGGTGGTATGGCCGTGGTATGGCCCTGACAGATGGGTGTGACAGAGAAAATAGCAGCAGCATTTGGACTGGATAGACAGGCTCCCACAGCAGACAGAGACAGGTGTGGCTTCGCCTTGAAGGGGGGCAGGGAGACAGACTGATTGCGGAATGTGGAAAGAAATGGTGACAGGGTGTTTGATAGTCATCTCGTGTTGGTTAATCACTTCACTTGTACAGACACGAATTCAACAGCAGTCATTTTTTTGGTTTAACATAACTTTCATTTCACTGACAGAAAATAAAAGAAAGTGCTTGTATATGCATGTCACATGTAGGAGCGAAACAATTGGAAAATGGCACTGATGAAAGTTTAACGTCTGCACACTGACTCCAAACCAAATAAATTATGTAAATAGACATTTCTAACTCAATTAAATCTTCTTCAAAAGATTGCAACATCAAAAAAATGTTTTAAAAAAATGTTGATCACTGTAAGAAAGTATATATATACAGTAGTTCATGTTGTTTTAGATGCTGTTTATCTCTCAATGACACAACAAATGTAAGAGGAGATTAAACACGTCAAGATAAATCTGAAAGGAAACGGGTACTAATAAGACGGGTCTATTGCTGGCTCAGTAAAGATTGAAGAGTGTTATCTTTACCTCTGTCTCAGAGTCAGCTTGTGGTGGGACACTGCGAGGGGTGTCGTAGATGCCATCATCATCATCACCAAGGGCAGATGGGACTGGACGCTGCCACCTGCCACTGGGAGGGGTATCATACACCTACCAAGACAACGAAAGCACAAAACCAAATTATGATTGCAGGTCTTAGACAACCAAAATTTGTATATTTGTACTTCAACATGCTGATGAAATATGTAAATCCATTCCACTCGCATACTCTCCAACATAAAAGACATTTTTGGAGCAATTAAAATTTGTATAACCCTGCTATAACAATAATATGCAGACAGTTTCAACAGTGTCACTATACCTGGTCATCCACAGGATCCGAGTAATCCTGATTTTCTCCTTTTTTGTTCTGCACATTGCTGCTTTTCTCCAGGCCATTGTTCGTCCTTTCCTCCTTACTCTGAGGAGTTCCCCTCAGTTTGTCCACTTCTTGCTGCAGACTTGCAGAAGTGGTCTGAGCAGTGGGTTTGGGGACAGAGCTAGAATCAGCTGGTGATGGTGCTGCTTGCTGTGCATCTTTCCTCGTGACTCCCCTCACAGGAGGTGCTGGTGGAGGAGGTTTGCGGGCAAAATTCGGTGATCCAGGAACCCTGACCTGCCCTGCTCTGACCAGCAAAGGGGACCCCCGGTGACAGGCCAGGCCGGGTTTGCCCCTGGCAACAGCAGCGTTGGGTGAAACTCCCTTGAGCAGAGGTCTGGGAGATAGCTGAGATGGGTGCTGGTGAGCCAAAACTGTGGCTGAAGTCCTGTGAAGATTTGCTCCCACAGGGGTGGGTGTTTGGTACATCCCAGGTGTGTCCTGGCTCACTTTGGGCTGGGGGGTACCAGGTGTTCCACCAACTATGGAGGGGCCATTAGAGCAGACAGCAGTGGCCACAACTCCTCCTGTTGGGGATAGGTAAACATCGTCACCTGCAAGTGGTGTACCTTTGGGCACCAAGTAACAGTCGTCTGAGTGTCCTGTTGTTAGTGTTTCTCTAGGGACTAGATATGTAGTGTCCTCTGGTTCATCAGCAGCCCTTGGCAACCCAGTGGGGGTTTGATAAAGTGTTCCTGTCATTTCTGTGCCTCGTCCTCTCAGAGAGGGTGAGCGTGGACGCCCTGCCACCCCAATATCCCAGTCAGGTCTGGGCCGGGTGCCAGAGCTGGAGTGTGAGCGGGGGCGCCCACCCTCAACTCTGCGGAGCTCCCCAGGCCTTAAGGCAGCTCCTCGTCCCACACCTGGCGGGGAGCGATACACTCCATCTATGTCCTCTGCACTACTGCTGACAGCAGTCCGGGCCAGTGGGGAACCAGGTGACAGGTAGACCGAGTCCTCAGCGGGGCCATGACGTAGGTCTGAGCCTGGGGGTGGGGCGGTCTGGAGGAGTCGAAGACGGTTCGCAGGGGCAATGCCCTGTTTGCCATGCAGGGAGCAGAGCCACCACCCTGGCCCACCACTCTGCTGCTGTTCAAGAACCATCAGGATGTCACCCTTCCGGAAAGCCAGCTCCTCCGGGCTCTCCGCCGTGTTGTCGAACAGTGCCTTTGCCAAAACCGTCTGAGAAAGAGGACGAGACAAGAGCAGAAATCATAAACACGGACCCTCCCATTCATTAATTCACACACACACACACACAATGGCCATATGAAAGTAGGTTTTAATCGACAGCCTAAATTCACACAAGCTAGTATCTCACATCTGCACACCACAAACAAACAAGTACATTGACATGGCAATGCCAAGCCAGCAGTATAAAAAGGTTGATTGTTTAGAGCCGTTGAATGGAGAGTGAATAGGAGTGAATAGGGAAGATCTCGTAAAACGTCCATGTGAGAGACAGAGGGACAGGAAGAGGATGGGTGAACACACACACAAAAAAATGGATAAAAATAATAAAAATCTAGCATCATGACGAACTCAAAAATTCACAGCTGTGTCAGTAATCATGAAGCAGAGAGGAAGGGGGCACAGTCAGGGAGGATCAATGATCAGATGGACACAAGGGCTTAATGGTAATGAGCGAGATGAGAGGGAGGGGGAGGGGATGAGAGGCACATCTGTCCCTTGCTCTATAGCATTTAATTGCCAACCCAAAGCCAGAGAGTCAGGCCCCCTTTCATTTTCTAGACCAACCCCCTGGGGATAACTAGGCTCTACTGAGCCATGTGGGACCCCCTTAGGACAGTAATGGAGGCAATGAGGATCCTGATAAAACATACAGATATGGTGAGATAACACACCAAAGTAAAAACATGCCCAACAAACTATATTTTTTTAGTTTCAAGTTAATTTTGATCACATTTGTCCATCATTGTGATACCATCACAAGAGTACATGCAAATTCACGAAAACAAAGAGACAGTTGCTATACTCACGGAGACAGACATCGTTGCTAAGTTAACAGTTACGTCTCGGAGAAACTATAACTCAAGCGTCCCGATCAGTCGGGGGTTCCCATGGATGTGCTGATCGGTGCAGGAGCACAGCTGGGTCTGGGTAGGACACATCTCAGAGCCCGGGCGCCTCGTCGTCTCCGCCTTCATGAGGTTCCTGTAATCCGTCCAGAAAACGCTGTTCACGCTCTTTTCACTACTCATTTATAAACACGCCGAGATAGCTTTGGCGGCGTCAGTTAACATCAAGTCATACGATACAAAACACGCGTGAAATAAAAGCCAGGCAGGCAGGCAGCGGCGACACCTGTCTCTCCTTTCCACGCCCAGCGACGTTACATTGAACGCAACCCGTTCAGCGAAAGCTAACGTTAGCTTAGCATCGCGGATAACTCAACGGCGTGTGCTCGCTGCCAAATATATATAGCCTATAGTTTGAAGTGTGTAACCGGCATCCAGGTTAAATGATGATTCATTCGAACAATACCGATCTAGGATAACGCGAACTATGTTGTCGCGGCCGGGCTAGATAACGTTAGCTGTGTTGACGCTGCTAACGCTAAAGTTCAGTTCAAAACAACAACGGCACCGCCGGCCGGGCAACACCGAAACCGCTCACGTACGCACCCAAAGCCGCCGTTATAAAATAATTACCTTGCTTTTCTTTTCTTCTTCTTGTCGCCGAAACGCAAAATCACTTCTTTTCAGGCGTGAAAATCGGTGTCCATCGGCGTTCAATCATCTTCGGCGATGGCAACAAAGTGGTCTCCGCCTCTTCGGGGGTTCACGCAGTTCACTAATCTACAAGCAAAGCGCGAGTGTCCAGACCAGGCCTTAGACCAGGGTTCAGACCCATCCAACACCTGTGAAGTCCCGCACGGTCTCCGCAGCTCGGACCCCGCGGCCTGCGTGATTGGCTCGTTTTTTTTGTCTGCGTTGCGTTTAAGGACGTCCGAATTTGGATGTTAATCAGAAACCTAAACTGTAAACTCAGGGGGGGGGAATAAAGACTACTACCACCACCACCATCGATTGGTGCAGCGGAATCCCACATTCTTTAAACGAATTGCACGATTGTTTGGACGGACTTGAATAAAAGAGCAACCAAATGCGTTGAGCTGCTCGCTGGAGGCTTTTATTTTGACAGCTGGACTCTTACCCGGAAAATAGTGACTGTAGCGACGCACGAGTCGACGGTAGTCAAAGGTCCGTGTAATAGGCTTTGAGAGTCTTTCAACAAACTCTTCCTCTGTACAACCTCCTGCTCAACTTTGCATGAACTGCAGGGTGAGACGATGCTCTCGATCATATTTGCATACTTGCATTAGTTGCAACATAGCCCTCTGCGTGAAAGCATACACTTGAGTCTGCTTTTGTAAATACCGATCAAGTATTGTATCATTGCTGTTGCTTCACAATGGATCAATACGTGTATTATTAGTTTAAGTGACTAATGGAAAAAGTGGTTTCCCAACTAAATTCACTCTTAACTTGTATCTCTCAGCATTCAGCTTGTGCACCACTGCTGTCAGAGTCCAGATGACCTTTCCCCTAGTTAACATAACACAATATAACTACTCTCTGTTCACAGGTGATGTTGAGAAGTGTGTTCAGGTGCCTTAGGACTAATCCTGTTGCTGGCCAGAGGAGTATGTCTCAAAGCAGCCTTACTGGAAAGGTAGCCATAGTCACTGCCTCCACAGATGGGTAAGAATTACATGATTAACTCCTTTTGTCCTTTTGTTTAGTCTCTACTGCTCTAATATACACAGAGCAGATTTATCTATCTATTTATTTATTTTATGTCTCCAGTATGGTTATGGTATGTCCTGAGGTTTCTGTTTTGTTTTATGTGAGCTCACTAAAGCAAATCCACTCCGTTACATTGAAATAGCCATCGAGCATCACATCTTGAATCTATACCTTTGAATCCTCAGAGGGTGGCTGGCATCTGAAAGGATCTCAAACATTTGTCTCATAGTAACATCACGTGAAACAGCAACAATACGCTGATGATAATAACAGTTGTTACAGACTTCATCCCTTACTGAGACGCTCTTCTTTTTTTCTCCTCCTCAGAATCGGTCTCGCTGCAGCTCAGGCTCTGGGAAAGAGAGGAGCCCATGTGGTGGTGAGCAGCAGGCGGCAGGCCAACGTGGACAAGGCTGTGGCACTGCTGCAGAGCCAGAGCATCCAAGTGACTGGGACCACCTGTAATGTTGGCAAGGGAGAAGACAGAGAAAAACTGGTTCAAACGGTGAGTATTATTTAATTTTATTAACCACAGTTATATGGTTCTGCATCATTGAGTCTGGGCCACATGGCTGTATACCCATAATAATGAGCTTGTCCGTGATTCATTTGACTTACAACCTCAATAATAGTCTCATTCTGTGTTTGGAATAGACTCTGGATCAGTGTGGGGGCATTGATATCCTGGTATCCAACGCAGCAGTCAACCCTTTCTTTGGAAACATCATGGACTCCACAGAGGACGTCTGGGACAAGGTACACACAACAAATGAAGCCCCACGACTCATTTATAAAGCAAGAGTCAGAAAACTATGAAGAATTGTTCAAATGTGTCCATGGCTCCTGTCTTGGACAAACAATTTTTCTTCCTCCTTTCATTTATTTTAACGCAGGATAATTTATGGAGTGATTTTAATATTGAAAACGATATATTAAGCGTGATTGGTTCTACATTTCTTTCTAGATCCTGTCTGTAAATGTGAAATCAGCCTTCCTTATGACTAAGTTGGTGGTGCCTCATATGGAGAAGAGGGGGTGAGTGACACAAGATCTAAACGACAATAAAGACTATAAAACTGTCCACTGTATATTTAATTTCAAATGATGTATCTGTATTTTTCTTTTAGGGGGGGAAATGTAGTGTTTGTGTCATCTGTGGCTGGATACCAACCAATGCAGGTCAGTGAGAGTATAAGCAGAACAATTACCTCAAACATATTTATGTTAGGATACATAGGATCAGGGTTAAAAGACATAAATACAATTATAGCACTATAAAAGCAGAGCAAGTCCCAGTTTACTTCCTTCTTACAAAGTTCTGGTTGCAGTGTTGTGGGATAAAAGAGGGAGAATACCATTTAGTGTGTGTGACAGGTGGTCTTAACCTGCCACTGTGTCTCTGTCTCCCTGCAGGCCCTGGGTCCTTACAGTGTGAGTAAGACAGCACTGCTGGGTCTGACCCGGGCGCTGGCTCCTGAGCTGGCTCACAGTAACATCAGGGTCAACTGCGTGGCCCCTGGAGTTATCAAGACCCGCTTCAGCTCTGCGGTGAGGAGAAAAAAACAGTCTTCTCTTTGTGTCATACACTGAAACCCTGTATTCACAACATGAGGGTTTTTTTCTTCTCATATATTTTGTTGTGTTCTGCACCCTCCCACAATTACATTTCACTTGAGTCGTTTTTTCTGTTTATTTACTCAGTTATGGGAAAATGAAGACATCATGGACGAGTTCAAAAGACAGCTCAGCATTAAAAGGTACAGCTCATACTCTCATGGTAGTTTGCCACTATTATGCTGTACTGTGCACAAATATATGAACAATTTATGATACTTTCCTTTGCTTTTCCCTTCAGAGTTGGAGAGCCGGAGGAAATTGGTGGCGTGATTGCCTTCTTGTGCTCTGAGGAGGCTTCCTACATCACCGGAGAGACCATCACAGTGACTGGAGGGCTGGGCTGTCGACTCTGAATCTCCAGCGGCAGAGTGCTGGCACGGCACAGCCAGAATAAAGCTGGACTAGACTGATGATTAAGAAACCTTAATATGAGAGCTATAAGACAGGATACTGAATCTATAAGCAGTTATTGAAGATTTTTGATTATTTTGTAAGTTATTCATAGTTTCCTGGGTGATGTTTGTGATACTGAGTAAAGATTTATAATCAATATATCAACATTTTTACAGCTTTTTCTAAGTAACACACCACAGATGAGGAATGTCCACTCTGATAGCTGACATTCTATTTATGTGAATAAATAAATGGGAAGGTTTTCACTGGTTGATGGCAGTTTCTTTGTATCAAACAGGCAGTTCTCCAATGTGATCAAATGACACAAACAGGGTGATTGAAATGCAAAATAATCTACAAAGTGACACATTTTCCTCAAACAAAATATGACGTCAAAAACTTTTATTTACTGAACATATTACAGGTTTAAAATAAAAAATGGATTATCTCTGTTACTTCTATTTAACAGAGATAATCCAGATATTGTCTGGTCTTTATTTACAAGCAAACTGTACAGTAACTGTTTAATATGACACAAAGTTTTATTTGCGTGACAGTGCCTATAATCAGTGCCATTTCAGGGCTTGTTTTCCATGATGAAAAACCACTTATTCAAGTTAAAATAAATGTGATCAGCTACAATGAAATCATAAATACTGAAAGAAGGATAACTAAAAGTCCATCAGCCACAGTGGCTGGTGCAATTAAAACTATTTTTGGAGAAAACCAACTTAGCCACAGTTAAAAGTCCTTTGGCATTTTTCTGGCGTTACACCAGACTTGGCAGTGAAAATCTATTTCATCATCTGTGTTTGTTGCGAGCAGACGTCAGGTCCCGCCATGTCATCCTGGGTTTCCAGTACTCCCTCAGAGTGGGAACATATGTGCCGTGTTTGGTCTTGTAGTAGCGCTTCGTAAACAGCTGAGGGAGACAGATTCAGTTAGAAAACACTGATGAACAGAACAAAGTTATCAGTATTTAAAATGTACTGTAGTTTGGGGCATTTTCATATTGTGCTGCTATATGTATGAAATCCACAGTCCAAACACTTTTCATTGACTGTCTGTGTCATGTTTGGTGAATTTAGAAGGCTTAAAGTCACTATGTTTTTTGCTTAAATGTGACATCTGATTGAAATTGCACATTATAGAGACATTAACAATCTTTTTTATTAACCTAGTCATGTTGCATAAAGAAATCATGGTGAAATCTGCAACAGAATATTCCTCAGGATAAATTTCAAAGCCAGATTTTTTTTTTTTTTAATAGATCAGGTACTTAAAAGACTATCCCATCTATTTTCAAAAACATTTAAGCCATGTCCCCTTAAAATAGACAGATTTTCAAGGAGTTACACTGCCCATGGAAACCCTGGTTGCTCACGTTTTGAGAATACATACCCTGACTTTGAAGTTCTTTGTCGCTTCATCCTCAGAATCAGCCACGTAGTCTTCAAAGTCTCCTGGAAGGGCCGACGTCCCTAAACATAAAAGTAAATAGTTAAACTAAAACCTGTGCAGGTGATTTTTCATTGTTGCTAATCTTTTTTTTTTTTTTTTAAATTCCCTGCATTCAATTTACACTATTTGTTAAATCACCTGTGTTACTCCGTTGCTGAGAGGAAGAGCTGCTTATACTTGGTGATACAGGATGATTTCTGTCAGGTAGAAACATAATAAAGACAGGAAAATCATTAACTAAGCTGCTTACTAATCTGCTTTGCTAGGAGCATTTATAATTTAAACCCTAAGAAAACCAGGAAACATCAAAATGAAGCTAAATGTTTCTCTCTATAGGACGTGCAATTCTAAAATAACAATATAGCTTACATACATATTTAAGTCACTAATACTATCTCACAGAGACAGAAAAACCAAATTAAACTGAAAACATTGCACTAAATCAGTTGTTTTTATTGTATTTGTAGGGTTTGAACCACGGTCTACAATGCTAGTGAAGTGTCAACAGCTAAAGGAACTTTCTCTATTTATTTTATACAACAGTATAATTTTGGCCCAATAGGCTCCTACCACGTCAACTTAAAATATCTGGAGGGATCTGCAGTGATCACTGGTTTAAAAACACCTATTTTATAAAAACGTACGACACAGGAATCCATGAAGAACGAGTTAACAAAATCCAAAACACATAATGTAACTTAAAAGGTTTTTTAAGCTAGTGGCCGAGTTCTTGCAATACAGATTTGATGTATTCCCATGTCTCTTACTCTTTATCATCCAGGCCAGGAAAATCAGAGTCAGGCTTTTGAGGTTGGTTGCTTTTATGCGTTGGGGCTTTGACTGGTGACTTCCTCCTCTGACTCTGCTGTTTTCCTCTAGCAGTCCTGCTAGCGCTAGCAGATATCAATGACAGTTTTTCAATGATAACTGTGGGTTGGCTGCTCAGACATGAGGCAAAAATGGAGCGGAGGAATGGATCTTCAGGCAGGCACAGCGTTTTGACACCCAGCTGGGTCATACAGGTTTCCAGGGCTGCTCTGTTACACTCCTCGTTTCTTACAGCTTTTGCTCCGTCTTCTTCGCTCTCATTTGTCCTCTGGTCACCTCTAGCCTGCCTGAGCCTGCTTGCTCCATTTGTCAAACTCCCGCTTATCCTCTTTTTCGTGGATACGGCGGTCATGCCTAACACTTCTACCTCCTCATCCGATTCACTTTCTCTTTTGTCAGGTTGCTTGCGTTTCCTCCCATTGCTTCTTTTTGAGGCGATCCTCTCCTCCTCCACTTGTTCTTCGCCCTCTTTCATTCCATCATTTTTGGGGTTTTGTCTCTGTTTAACCACAGTAAATTTCAAGTTCTCTTTTGGGTCCGAGTGCTCGTTTGTTGCACCGTCACCTCTCAGTGTCCCATTATTGGCAGAGATCATAATTGGTACGTCTTCATTAAATATTAGTCCGATAACAGGTGTCATAAACGGTGTTTTGTCTCTTGTCTTTGTGCCATCAGACTGGTCCATAGCAGACTTTTTGGCTCCTGTTGGCTCATTTGAAGATACTCTTCCAGAGGGTGGCAGAGAGAGTGAAGCCAGGATGGAGTCTCCCATGTTTGGGGGGAGGGATGCTGCAAAAAACAGCATGTGGATAATGAGAATTATTAGGAATCTACATAAAAGGCCTCACTGTTATGGTCATCCTGGCAAGAAGCTAAAAAGTTATCTAGTTCTACCTGCAGCCTCCAGATGACCCAGACAGGTTTGATGCTGAAGCAATATCTTCAGGAGCTGGGGTTGGGTGGCTGCCCGCGCACACTCCTCCAGGACAGGGGGGGCACCACTGAGCCACGACACAGTCTGGAGAGAAATTATTGATATATAACCAGTTTTTTTTCAAAGCTACGTTTATTTTGAAGCCAATTTTGTCAGCAGGCATCGTTAGAGGATTACTAGCTATAGTAAAAGCACACTGTAAATCAGTAATGAACAGAGCATCAATAAACACGGTGTAATTTGTGACAAAACAAGGCAAGCTGCTCTCAGAGAAACCCACTACCTGAGCTAGGTTTGGAACTGGAAGCAACTGGTCCAGTCGGAGCAAAAACTCCCACAGCAGCTTCTCCAGTTCCTGGTCAAACTTTGGACCGTAATCCACAGGAAACTCCTTCTGTCAGAAGAGAGAGTAGGAATTGTTGGCCATTATATTCCTACGTACATTAACTGAGAAATGATCACAATAGAGATTGAAATCAGTGGTTGTTGCTGCTGCTGCGATGGCAAACAAACACTAGTAGAGGGACTCACCTTGAAGAACTGTTCTCTCTCTGTAGGGTCTGTTAGCAGTGTGTGAACCAATGAATGGAAACTTTCCACTGTTCTCATAATTTTGACATCTCTCTTCTATTGGAGACAAAATAGCAAAAATTACACGTGTGCTTGCTTTACCATTATAATCAATCAGGCAATACTTTGCAATGCACACAAATATAAGGAGGCATGGCACATCGACATAACATCCGCATTGTGACATCTTTTGCAGTTAAAGTATACAATTTTCTGAAATGATCTGACTGTTTTAAGTGAAATGAGCAATGAAGGTCTGTCTGGTTAGCAATCACATGCACATTGCTAATGATTGTTTTTTCTCACAGACCCAGTAACTCTCACCCCTAGTTTAAACACTTTATGAACACACCAATAGTAGTGCCCAAAACATCATAATATCATCTGTATCAAAGTGTAGAGTCAAAAAATATTGTGACATTTAATTCTGTAATAACCAAGCTTTCCTGGAGGTGGTTGTAATGTACCATTGTTTGGAATAAAAGCCTACAGGCTGTTTACAGTGACAAAAATGGCAACGCAGTGTGTTATGAGATTCTGAACATCAAATCTAATTTACCACAGCAGGAGCAGACGGGGGTGATGGGGCAGCAGGAGCGCGGATCCTTTCCAGGTGTGGCATAATCACCTTTTCATCCGGATGTGTAGAGCAGAGCTCCAAAATTAACTGAAAAGAAGGTAAAGGTTGATGAACCGTGCAGCATGTATACACATCACGCCAGGAATATAAACACTGAAAGGGAAGGAAAAACAATACACTCGGACCCAGAGATGGGAGAGAAGAATAAAAGAGACTGGCATCATGGGAGTCACACATGAAAAACTCACCCGCCCTCTCAGCCCCAGTGCCAGCTTGCCCTGGTGTCTCACGGTGAGCAGCCCGGGGACGTTCTCACAGGCTGATGTCACAAAGTCCTCCACGACCCCATACTGCATCACATCCCTCTGCTTCATCACTTTCCAGAGTGCTGCAGACACCAGACGCACAGGCGGGGCCAGGAGCTGAAGTGCAGCAAAAGGAAGGGTGGCATCTGTGCAGGAGACAAAGCATGGCGCAAAAAAATAAAGAAGAAAATTAACAAAATAGAGATAATAGTGGCTGCAAATCTGACTGAAGCACGCAGGGTTGAAAATATCCGCTTTATTTGTCTCCATGAATGTATTAAGTGTTGCAGCGCTGGCCACAACCCAATCACTGATGCTACTAATGCACAAGTCTCCCATCAGCTGATTGATCTGCTCCACTGACTGTCACACCTGCCACAACCTAAATTACGGCCTTAACGAACTCAAACCATGTTCACAACAATGTATGACGAAAGCGGCTGGACGCGGAGGTAATCAAAACCCCCGCTGCTCCCAGCTATTAACACTTACCATTTTCCTTAGGTTTTCTTGTGGCCATTCCACTGAATCAGTCAAAGTCAGCTAAACAGGGCAGAATAAATGACCAAAAGTGGACGTTAAGAAACTAACGTTAGCTTAGCGACTTCAACAAACTGCACCTCGAGTAAGCTTCAAAGCTCGACGCGGACCTAACAGTTCACCCGGGCAAAGTTATTTAGGAAACGCTCCCGAGATGATGTTTACTAACTCCGGTGATGTCTGGAGTTACAGCTGCCGTTGTTTACCCGTTAGACACGAAGCTAGTAACACTTCTACCTAAAGTTGTGCTTCTCATCCTCCCGCCTTCGCCGGAACAATTTGACCCGCTTGAATCTCTACTTCGGGTGTCCCGAATCGGCGGCGCTTCGAGCGTTTGGAATGAAACGCAACGGTTCAAACAAGAAACCCCGCCCACGCGCGCGCGCCTTCAACGTTTCCAACAAGCGCACCCAAAGTTGTTTCCAGGACATGACGTAGCTCCCATCTGTTGTACTGCTCCGCGTAAATATGTTATGATGGTTAAAAATAGTACGAAAAACAACTAAACGTAAGGCGTGAAGGACGTCAGAACATTTGAAGGAGCTTATGGACTCAAATTATGTACCAATTAAAACTTGTGGACCGTAAGATAATGGCCCAGAGACCAGGCTAAAAAACAAGAACATTTTAGAAACATAATACCAAACATGACAGGTATCAATATGAGTTTATATCTCTACAACCGGACTAAAATAGCTTAAAAGAGTCTTTCATATTGTAAAGTATTAATGTTGTAATATCTAGCTATGTCCCTGTATTAGAGCCAGACTGATAAATTGCCTGGGCCCCAATATATCTGATATTAGCGTATTGCAGATATATCAGTATTGTTGTAGCAAGTAACATTAAATTGAAGTTGTGGTGGAAATGGTGTATTTCCTTTGGAGAAGCGAGCAAATAAAATGAAGATTCAACAAGCCGTTGTCTTTTGTATATTTAATTAAGAAAAGAATGAAACAATCAGATGAAATGGTAAATAAGAATAAAAAGTAAATGAAAGGGGGGTGCAGGCGAGCACACAGAGTCAATCCAATTCAGCTGAAGGACAGAGATCATACACCAAAATGCATATGAAGCGTCTGACAAAGAAGGAAAGCTGCTGTCACATACTTATAACCTCACAATACACAGACAGACATATCAGAGTACAGAATCACCTCTAACAAAGATAGTCTGTCTCCAGCTAAGTTTCCCTGCCCAAGGCTGGAAACCCAGGGCAGACTGTTCCCCAGACTGCAGCTGTCTTTTCCCCTGATTACAAACAATTTGTCCTCCCGCTGTAACCAACCAAGATACCAATGTACCTAAAACAGAAATTATCTGAGTGTACAGAATTAAGACTGATTAACAGGAAAAAACAAGTTATCACACTAGACATATATATGGGACATAAAGAGAGAAATTTAATTACACTAAACATATCTAGTAAGAAAGGAAAAGAGAAGTTTTGCCCTTACAGCAACTAGCTGGTGAACATAGTGGCACATTTAGCAGCTAAAGAGACAGATATTTCCCTCAGTAGTTGGTGTAGACAAAAACAGAGCTAAAAGGTGAATGAATATTGAACTTACACATCAGGTAGCCAAAAACATGACTCCAAATTATTCCTGATGTTGCCCTGTGTCTGCTGTATGTGTAACTAGGCAACTGCTAACATTTTTGCCATATCACCTATCATCTAAGATGATAATATGTCAGTGTTGAGTTTATAGCTTGTTGCATTGCCCTCAAGTGACCAAAAAATGAATGAATGCAAGTTTAAGTAAAAGATCTGAATGTGTCTTCCACCACTCGCCTTATAGAGTGTGTACTGCGGCATTAATGTCTCACAAAGTGATTGTCTCTCAGGCAGGAGGCTGTGCGGGGATGTGTGTGGATCTGACCCTCTTCCCCCTGGACACCATTAAGACAAGGCTGCAGAGTCAGCAGGGCTTCAACAAGGCAGGGGGCTTCAGGGGCATCTACGCTGGAGTCCCATCTGCTGCTGTCGGCTCCTTTCCCAATGGTAAGACACCCATTGTGATAGCTGGATATAGTATTTTGTGACGAAGGTTCACTGTTCAGTCTGTAACTGACGTTCTCCCAGAGGTACATACCAAACAACCAAGATTCTTCTTTATGTGGGTTCTTTCCGAGATCTAACCTTGCACTGTGTTTACCATAATATCCACAAAGTAACTGTTTGAGTTGGGTGTTTATAGCTTTTTTGAGCTGTTACACATTCCTTTATTTTGTTTCATTGTCATGCCTAAAGTCACTGTACAGTGATAATGAGTTAGAGCGCAATGTTGGCTGAGGGTTGCATGGATGAGTTTAGCAGTTCACAATCAAATTAGTTATATTTCTTTGCTTTATATTGTACTATCGGGCAGGCACTCAGCTTGAATCCTCATTAAATCAAGTGGTGGCCAAGTTCTGTTCTATATTTGTTTCTTGGTGAGATCAGACTCTTTTGTTTCTAGCTTTTGAGGGAATTTGCTAATGGTAATGTATGGATTACAGGAATAATGAGGACCTGCATTTTAAAGTTGACCTTTTCGAGGATGTAATTTTATTGCAGTCAGATTAATGGAGGTGATGAAAATTACTTGCTCTGAGGCTCTTATTTAAATGGTCTTATTTAATGTAGCAGCCTAACCAAGATTGCTTTGTGACTAGACTGCTCTTAACAAAAATCTTTTTAACAGTTTATTGCCATCTGTATTTTAGTCACAGGTAGTTCATTTATTTGTTAGCTGGAAGCTTCAACATATCCAACACTTCAACCACAGACTGTATATAAAGATGGAAGGCATGACAGCTCCCCAAATGTGAAGCCAAAACATCTCGATCGCCCTCTGGTAACTGGCTGCAGTATAGCTCATAAACCCCGCCCCCTCCATGTTAGCGGATGGGAAAAAAGAAAGTACACAATAAAATTTTCCCAGAAATGGTTTCTGTCATTTTATGTAGTTCTTATCACGCTGATGTTTGTTCAAGTGTTTGTTTTTCTGATAAGTTTGGTTTTAGTTAGTTATTTGATGCTACAAAAAGGGGGTGTGACGTCATGATTGACAACTGTGATTTGATTGTGGTGTTCTTGCGATTGGGTCAGGCGGGTGTATGGGGCGGGACCACTGCAGATCACTACTGCACAGACTCTGGGTCCAAATGACGTCACCAGCGCAAGATGTCAGCGCACGTATCCGGGATATTTTGGCTTCATTTTTGTACAGTGGGGTACAAGTGGAGATGCGTCGTCCATCTTTATATACAGTCTATGGTTTCAACACAGCATTGCATCCATAAATAAACACTTTGAACCTGTATGATAAACACTTTGAACCTGTCATTTTAACTGCATTTCCAAGTAGACCTTTGAATGGAAGGAGTTATACATATAAAAATATTTTAAAGAATTACTTTGGATTCAGTCTACTTTATTTGGGTACTGTAGGGTGCAAATAAAAACACTTGTATTTGATAATCAATACATCATTCAATCAAACGGTTGCATAAATCTGTCGACTATTTAATGAGTCAGTATGTCTGAGCCCAAGTCCTTTTCATGAGCATATCAGAGAAAGACTGATAAACATGAGATGTTGGAGTCACATGTTTTTTGTTTGAAAAGTGGGAATAACAAAGAACTGAGCTCTATTCACATGAGAGACGCACTTAACTTTCTTAGCTTTTGCCTCTATTGTACATGCAGACACGCACGCACACACACACACACACACACACACACACACACACACACACACACACGCGCACGCGCGCGCGCGCACGCTCACACCTCAGCTTCTCCCCTGTCAGTGGTAGTGAGGGATATTAATTGCTGTATGCTGGTTGACTAATGGGCCTTAAATGGCTGTGGTTCTGCTTGGTTTCAGCCGCTGCTTTCTTTGTCACCTACGAATGCACAAAGTCCCTGCTCGGCGCAGGTGGAGGGCTTGCAGCGCCACACATGGCACCTGTCACTCACATGCTGGCCGCCTCCCTGGGAGAAATAGTAAGTCTTCTTGTCCCTCTTTCTCCCAACTTTTGCCTCCTCCCTTTTGGATTTTTACTCCTCTTTCACCCTGCCAGTACACTTTCAGATCGTTTATTTTTGTAGGCCTAATTCATTCTCTGTTGTTCCATTTTTAGAAGGCCAGCAGCACTTGTTGTTGCTCTTCCACCATCTTTGTTTCTTTTCCACCACTCAAAGTCCCAAATGAACACCACTGGCATGTCTGTTAACGTTATAGCCTTTCCAATTTCGCACAACATTATGCAAGGGAGCAGCAGGGCAAGGGGTGGGGTGTGAGTATGCGGTTTTGGCTATAGGCCCCAGGGTCCAGCTGGGTGAGTTAAGGGGGCTTCCTCAGGACTGTCCCAGCGTTTCCCCCACTAGCTGAGTAAATAAGATCTCATTACTGCCTATTGACTCATGTACTTTCCCAGCTCAGGCCCCCAGACTCTGCAAATTTAGTCTGGGGAATTCCGGCTTGAAACCAGCGAGGAGCAGCGCAATTTCCTCAGTCCATCCTCTTCCAATCACTCGCAGTGAACCACAGAATCTGAGCCATATGGGGGCCACGCATGTTCACATTGGCATGAAGGGGGGGGTAGAGGGATGGGTGGTATGGAAAGAGGAATGGGAAGCCCCCCTGCTATACCACCATGGCTTTCTGCAAAATACTAGGTTTTCAGTATTCATGGCTTTTGGATGGATGTAATTTAGCCAAGTTTTGCATGTTTATGAAATGGGATTATTCCACGTGGGAGAGTGTTTACTGTGTGAGTTCATCTGTCTCCTGAGCTGTCTCAATTCAGGGGCCGCATCCTTCTAAGGACGTGGTCTACAAAGGCCACGTTTCATAAAGATTTGCTATTTGCTTCACTAGCTGTTGCCACCCTTACCCTGGCATCAGGAAGCGCCTCCCCTGCCATGCAACCTTGACAGCTGCAGTTGAGGTTTTAACGCCCCTTGGTTTTTTAACATTTGTATCGTTAGCTATTCGAGTGAGTTAAAACCCAATGCTTACATTTAAAAGTGTAATCCTCCTCGTTTTGGGGACGCCATATTCCCTTGCGCGCAATAAATTTTGGGATAGGTTGGGTTGCGAAGGATCCTGCCGTTGGATCCTCCAAATTTGGGAAAAGAAGGCTGCATTTCTTGGCCACATTTGAAGGAGCCTTTGAAGTCGGACAGCCTTGTTGTGCCGCTGTGACGTGTAGTGAAGAGGACACATGTTACTCTTATGTTAGCACAAATTCAATAAGAGTTGTATTTTGTTTTTATCCTCTCGTTCTCACAATCGGTGTAGCAGTAATTGCAGACAGGAGTGTAACACTTAACAGTCTGTGCATTTCCCCACTTTTTGTCTATGGCAGAGTCTGGATGGGTGTGAAAGGTGAGGCTGAGGTTGCGGCTGCCTTTAACCCCTTCCCCGCTGTTCTGGATTTGAGCACATCAAAGGCACAAATCCTCGGAGTGGAGCTGAGCAGAGCAGGGGCGGTATCCCACTGCATTCTGGCAACTGGATACGTCTTGTTCAAAGAGAGTAATCTTCAGGCTTAGCCATGAAAGGCCTACCCTAGTGCTGCCCCGAGTGGTATGCAAAGCCTAAACGCCCGCACTATGATGCAATCGCTGCCACATAAGATTCAGTGTCTCCTCAGTTGTTGCTAATGATTTTTAATTAGAAGTTATTGCACTGAGGTTCTAACATAAGCTACGATTTACTTGTTATGTCTGGTGCTTAAACAATTAGGCTAGTTGATTAATTGATTGATAGAAAATTAATCGAATCAGCAAGATTTTCTGCTTTTCTCTGTTTTATATTATTGTAAATTGAATATCTTTTGACTTTGGACAATACAGACAATTTGTAGATGTCACCATGGCCATTTTCAAAACTAATTTCTTACATTTTCTAGACTAAATGATTATTGAAAAAATAGCTGAATAATCGATAGTTGCAGCCCTAGTTTTGTCACTTAATCATACATTTTGAGTCCTTTGTATGTTTTTATTTTTATTGTTTTGTATATTGTAGCATATTGCAAGCCATACTTTATGATGAAACAACATGATTTCAGTGCTGTAATGGGCCTTTCCACACTGTTGAGGTTGAGAGATCTGATCTATCTGTAAGGTACTGCTCAGTTCAATGTGTGTATCCTCCAGGTTTAAGCCAGCCTGAAACTTTTTAGTCTTTCTCATGCTCTTAAAGAAGACAACCGTCTCACCTGCTGCCTCTATATCATCTACTTTGCGTCTATAAAGGCTGTGTTTTGTTGTATTTCAGTGCAGAATGTAATTGTAATGTAGCAGACAGCTTCATTTAGTAGTTAAAGTTCTCTTATTTGGCACAGACACACACACACACACACACACACACACACACACACACACACAGTTCTTCTGCCCATCTCTTACCTTCTTACCTCTGAGATGGGCATAGATTCAAAATTGAATTGTTAAACTCAGATCACTCTGTCAACATAAATGCAAACTCAAAACAGATTTTCATTAGCATTATGCTTCATCTTCCACTCTGCATTATATGCATTATATATATGTATGTCCTGCTTTTTCTCTCTCTCTCGCTGGGAGCAGCTGGGTGCGGGCAGGCTTTGACACAGGAACTTAAAGAAGGAGATGCAACTTGTTATTGGTCCTTGTCTCCACCCTTTCATCAGCCTGTGATCCTTTCCCCAGGAGTCCATTTAGTTGTGTTTTACCAACTGGTTACACTCCACAACATTCACAACAGAAGCTTTATGAGACTTATTGCTTCGCTAATCCCATCCCCAAACCTCCCTCTATGGATGATGCGCTCGACTTGGCACTAACTTACTAGATGTGGACTTCAGTCAAAGTCTATTGTGATCATACCTGAGGGAGTTGTAGCTCAGAATTTATTCTGCATAAAGTATGAGATGGGAATTGAAAGAAAAGAGAACACTTATACACACTTAAATCTGAGCTGTTTTTATCTTTATAGTGAAGCCTTCGGTCTAACAGATGTTCATCGAGGGGAAGGAGGATTGGTTAAGCATATACAGCAAGAATAAGCCTCACCACAGGTAATCACCATATGTGAAAAACCTGTGAGAGTTATAACTACTACAATAAATTTAAAGTTTGAGACCTAAATAAGTTCCTTCATTAGATTCAGGATCAGATATGGTGGTAAAAGCACAGATATAAAGCAGAAAGTTACTAGAGCTGTTGGAGGGTGGTCTTCTAATGTCATAACTAATGCCATTTCTATATTAACCTACTTAATGCCTGGCTTAACTTGTAAACAGAAGCAGGACAGACAGAGACGAGGAGGACAGTCATAAGTTGTAGAGAGAATCAACTAGAGAGGCTCAAGACAATGAGAGAAATCCCCTCCGCCAGAAGCGTCCTGATGTTTGTGTGACTGCAGTGGTGGGACGCTCCCATAAAGAATGTGTAAGCTGATGGCGTCTGTCAGGCTCTAGCAGGCTGTTATCCAGCCATTAGATCAGATTTATCTTCATTCCCATTCGCTCGACGTCTGCCCTGAAAGCTCATTTGTCAAGGCGAGGCGGCGGGCTTCTCTCGCATCTATAACCCACCCCCCACCACCACCACCTCACCACCACACGTCTGTGGGAGGATGTACTGGAAAATACAGTGTGACATGACAAGATACGGGGACAGCGAGAAGGAGGGAGCAAGAAGGTGGAGTTTTGGGGGTAGAAACTGGCAGCCACTTAACTTGGCACTGAGAAATAATCCATGCATCGCCTTTGAGCAGCGCCACACTCTGTGATTTATTGGCTGTTGTTTCAAATTTGGAGACACGCAGTGTCCTCATCTCTTCCCTTTTTCTTCATGACCTTTTTTCTTCCCTCTCTTCCTTCCTTCCCTCCTTCCTTTGTCGACCCTTATTTCAGTCTTTCTTGGTACTATGATGCGTTTCCAGGATTGGGCGAGTGATCAAAAACTCGTAGTGGTACATACAAGGGGGCATACTGTCTTTTGGGGGCAGAAATGTAGATGTTGTGGTCTACACAGGCTTTAGACTGAGATGAAACGCACTATTTTTCCACCACAGAATAGAGTAACAGCAGATGTAACAGGGTTTTAGAGCATGTTTAGTTCCACTTACTGTCTCATGATCGATAGACACGTGATAAGTAAGATTAAGTTGTTAAAAATGTTCAGCTGGAGCTATTTAGTTTATTGATTTGGGCATTGTTAAAATTAGGCTAAAGTTAGGGACATGTTTCTTTATATGTAAGACTGCAGCAGTTCCTATTTGGCAAATTGTCTGTTTTGTTGGTGAATGCAGTATTTAAGTGACATATAAATCCAAATAATTGAGGCCCATAACAGTTGTTGTAGCCTGTATGCTTTTCTTACCTTTTGTGTCTTTATGGTGCCAAATGGTAATCCTGCTCCTGATTGACTGACCACTGCCATGAGTGGTAAAAGAGGGATGTAGCAAAGGAGGGGAGGATGGAGGGATGTAATGACTCAATCTGCGGATTGATTCGCTGGCTATGCCAATAATGTGCTGTGAGTCTCTGCTAATTTCCCATTCCTTACTGTGCTTCGCCCATGATTAAACGCCGGCTCCTTACCTTGTTGTTTGGCAGCCAGTGCTGGAAATTGAAAACACGCTCTGTCATTTGGATTAACAACAACAGGCCAAGGGAAACTGAAAGGCTCCAATCACAGACAGGCAGCCTCCTAATTAACGCTGCTTGACGAATCCAACAGCTCGTAAATAAAGATGAATGGTAGGCGGAATTTAAAAGACTGCCAATGGGTTTATAATAAGTTTACAAGCCAGAGGAAAGCATTGAGATTGAAGGGCAAGCAAAGTAGGTGCCGAAACAGATGTCTGTCATCCTAACAACCTTCCACCTACAGCCCTCCCCTAAACGTGAGGTCACAAGCCTCACTTGTAACGAGGAACACCTACCTAAATCTTCTGTTCTTTTATTGTCTTTTTTTTTGCTCTTTTTTTCTTTCTTTCAAAATGTGATGACACACTACCTCTACATCTCCACACAGGATATGACTCTATTATCCAGACTTTTTTTTAAGCCGCAGCCCTATTTTATCATGCCCTGATTCATCACCATTGTTCCCACCTTTTCTGCTGTTTTCAGGGATCTGAAATGGCCTCGGAGGCTGCACACTTTATCTTCTAACCACTCAGCATCATTCTACCCACCCCTAGGCGCAAATTACTCCCAGATAAACAATGTCCCTAATTTATTTGATATAATCTCTGGCTCATTCTGCCTTCCCCTCTGCAGTGACAGGAGAGGAAAGGCCGTCTCAACTCCAGGCCCCCCATCCAATTATGTCAGTAATTACTTGTCATAGCCACTTTCTTTCTATTTAGTTGCCTTATTCTGGTCCTTTGGAGAATTGGTTTGGGGAAAACATGATGTACAATGTATTAGAAATGGTAAGTTGACCAAAGGGAGGGCAAATGAGATCTCTGAGATGGATCACAGGGAAGTGATGCCGGTGAAAGTTTGGCCACTTGGTGGTACTGTTGCACCGTGGTTGGGCTGCAGCTAGACTATGGTCATACTCTCCTGAAATACCAATAAGAATTGTGCTGAATTCTTCATAGACACTCATTCAAGTTTTTTGTTTTTGCTGTTTATGTACAGAGAATGAGGCTCATCTGTTTGTTGTGTATTGAAAAGAGGAAGAAGTGGCATTGGTCTGCAGCAAAAGTGATACTGTGAAGGTCAAAACAAAGCTGAGAAATAGACCAAATAATCAATAGTCAATAGGATTTTAGGAGATACAGAGCCAGAACTGTGCCTGCACAGATTCACATGTTTGATTTCATGTCTGTAAAGTCTTCTTCTGCTCAGTCTGTGATTTCACTTGATTTCCAGCACTGCTGACTTATCCTTCCTCCTTTTGCGCTCCACATATATTCACATTCTTGCTCAAAAGGTGTCCTTGGTGTCTGGCAGAGGAGATGACAGAGAGGACGAGTGGCTGACAGAAGTGAGCCCTCTAACAGCTGTCTGGGTAGCCTTCTCCCCCTCACAGAGTACGACAATAGAACCTTATCCTCCAGGGCCCATCTCCTCTAAAACTTCTGATGGGCCCCACACGCTAAATCAGTATGGATAACTGAATGGAGAAGGAGCAAAACAAGAAAAGGGGTGCATTTTATCTTTATTGCAGTGTCTCCATCACTCGTTTTTCCCTTTCCTCCTCTCCTCACATCACAGAGCTGTGGCGAGGGTGGCACCGGCAGACTGGCATCTGTATGACCAAGGGGAGTCACAGCAGGGGGGCAACTCACCAATCGCTCTGTAAGATTGCTTGCCGTCAGCCGGTATTTCCGCTCTGATGCAGGATAAATGGGAAATCAAGTCGCCAGGTGGGCAGCTGTGCCTGCCTGCCTTTAGGGCGATGGGAGTTATGAAGCATAAATATTCATGTCTATCTTCACTAGCTGTTGGCAGTCCATATTTTTGTTGACATATGGTGGATGGGTTGGAACGTGTAGTGGGGAGTGTGGCTACTGAGCTGTGCATGTGTGTCTGGATCTATCAGTGTGTTTGACAGAAGCGCATGTTCTTTGAAAACAGATACACAGTCAGCCTGATGACCTTTTTACCTGTTGCTCAGGTGTCATGTCTGCTGTGTGTACTGGTTTGTTAATTGGCCCAATTGGACGCTAACTAAAGCACTCGTTAGCCCGCCAGTTCAATGTAATTGCTCTCCTCAGGCCGTGCCATATCATGGCCACCTGCCACATAACAAGAACATACCCAGGCTAGTATTATGTAAAGGCAAAAGGGCACCTGGGCGAGTGATGCCATTGGACCGTATCTGGCCAGTCTGTTTACCCATGCTCTTTCCATCCTTTAGGTGGCGTGTCTGATCCGGGTGCCCACAGAGGTGGTCAAACAGAGGACCCAGGCTTCTCCCTCATCCGCCACCTACCACATGCTCCTGTCTACACTCAGAGAAGAGGTACACAACAATCAAACGCACTTCCTTAAAGAAAAACTCTGGTTTATTTCAATTTGGATCTTTTTGTGTGTGTGTGTGGTTTTGGCCATCATTCCTATCAAAATAACACTGCGCTCACCAAGTTAATTGTTGAGATCTGAGTGCCCTGTCACATTGCTAAAAATAAATCAGTTGGGGAAAGGCACGCAAGGACAGGCAGCTCAGACAATCGACACATTTTAAGCAAACCTAACGTAAACCCAGACACAAAATAGTAAAGGCTTGGGTATGCTCAAAAAGAACTATTTCATGTAACATGCAACCAAGTCTGAAAACAAAAGTGTTTATAGTTGGCCACACTTGAAGGCGTGGTGAAAATCCGGTCATCATAAAGAGAAATTATATCGTTTAAATATGGGAATAACGTGCACACTTTTGAACAATCTTACCTGTAAGACATACTATGTGTTGTACACATAAAAAGTGACAGAGGTAGTTACATAAAGAATAAAAATAGTAATAAATAGAGCTTGAGAGAGAAGTTCAAACCCTGCTTACTTTCTCAAGTCCACACACCTGGCCAATCGCTGTATGAAGTGGGCATGACTATCAGATTGTCGGACGCAGCTGCCCCGATTCTGACATCGGAAAGGTGGGGTGTTCAGAGGCTGTTAGACCATCCGACAAGTGCTTTGGTTGGAGCATACCGACACCTTAACCCTAACCCAGCTCCCAGCACTTACTTTGACAAGTAAAATGTCATCATAAACAGTAGAAATGAAGGCCAAAACTATGAAAATAAGAACTAAGTTGTAATGAGGTGGAATTATTCTTTTTTCCCCCATATAATAATGTCACACATTAATTAAAACACTTTTCATATGGTCGTTGTGAAATATTGAACTTGGTTAACATTTCTCTATTTATTGAATCAAATTCAAATCAAGTGTATGTCTATGATTGTTATAAGTGTGTGTTTGTGAATTTCTTCTGTTCTCTCTGAGCAGGGTGTCCGAGGCTTGTACAGAGGATACGGGAGTACGGTTCTCAGAGAGGTAGGATTAAATCAGATGTTTTTTTCTCAGTTTTTTTCTCTGTCTGCCAGTAGTAATCACAACCAAAATGACAACCAATAATACCTGTTCTAAAGCAGATTGCGCACTTGTTATGTCTGTCTTTGGTAAAGTTTAGTTTCAGGCAATTGCGAAGCACATCTTACAGATTCTATTGAAATCAATTTCAAGAGTTTATATTAAAGACAATTACTTGACTCCTTGAAGGCTGTGTAGTGAATTCTTTTTGATGGGCTGGATGAATATTGAGGCTTTCCACTTTTCTGATTGAAGACATTTTAATTTCTCTTGGGCTTTATTGAGGTTGGAAATATTGATTTACAGTTTTTTTCCCCTCACTTTAATCTCATTCAATTACTTGTGCAAGATGCTCTCCCTCTTATTAGAAGTACATCTGATTAATTAATGCAATTAGTTGCGTTATAAATGCAAAACAAAACAAGGATAAATGAGCATTGGGCTGCACTCCCTTGATGGCCGCTCACCTTTTTGTAATGAAAAAGCCGCTCTAGTTCTTTGATTCATGATCTTCTTTTTAATTGCACCTGCAGTGCATGATAACACAAAATAATTGTAGCAAACGCTGTATACATCTCTCACTTGTAGCCCTCCCCCCTGCCTGATAAGTTTCAATAGAACTGAAAAAGAAAATGAGAAAGGGAGGCAGAGAGGGAGAAAGAAGTATATGAAGGTGACACTTGTCTTTCCATCCTTTTTGTTGGGGAGGTGGGTGAGGGCGTAATCTAGTCCCCTCCGCTGTGCTAGCCTGTACTTATTTTCTGCCTCACTAAACTGATGTTATTCACGCAAATTCCATCTGGACAGCCGGGGAAAAAAAGGACAACAAGACACTGTGATTTCTCCGAGGGGCTCTGAATAAATGAATACATTTGGAGGCTGGCGCACGGCCTGTGTGCATACTAACACTGGCAGATGAAACGCAACGGTGGCGGCAGGGATTTGGGGCGCGGGAACAGCAAGGGATGCTCCGCGGTGATTGGCTTTGACGTGTGTCAGGAAGGTAATTCATTTTCTCTTGGCCTCCTTCGCTATCCGCACATCTCCCTCCTTCGACCAAGCGACCCTGCCAAGATAAGTTTGTTTACGTGGTATGGCGTGGCGCCTCCTCCCCCTTGCTGGCCCACTAATTGGGGTCCTCTCTGTGCTATATATTCATTAGGGTTCAGAAGGCATTTCTGATGGGCATGATATCACATTAGTGCAGGATGTGTGAGGATAGACCACGGTCGGGAGGCGGGCCTGGACTTGGAAGGTGTAGTGGAGGTGTGACTTATTTGGCGATCCAGTTCACATTGTAGCATCAACCCACATCCAGATCATCATACCTACCAGAACAAGTTTTAAACAGTTATGGTGGATTTTACACAGCACACACCAACAATGCCCTAGGTTTTATTTAAAAAAACATATCTGGACTATTCACTAATAGGCATCAAGTTGTTTTTTCTTTTGCACCCATTAATCTCTACTGTTTACTGTCTACCCTCTCTTTAAGAGAAACTGTCAAGTTGAGCTGAGTCGGCACCTTTTGGGTTCCAGCTGAATAGAGCATGAAATCAATGAGATTCAGATTGTGGTGAATAGAATTGTGCTGTGAAAAATGACTTTATTCAGCTCTGAAAAAACAAGGACATATTAATTGACATCAGTAAGACTTTGTTCAGGATTTTAAGAAAGAGCACAGCCTTGTTTTAATTCCCAGATATAAGCTGCTCATGTTGTCTGGGTGTTCATTTGTATTCATTTTATGAAAATGCAATTAACCCAGACTCTTCTTACATTTAATCATCTGGTGATGCATGTCATTTTGGAAGGATTTCAACTCATTTCAACTCTAACAGGACACCCCAATCTTCTCCTTTTGGATAATACCACCTTTCACCACTAGATGGCATGCTAAGATTAGCACTGCCTTAGAAGTTTGTGCCTGACTTTCTCTCATTTTACTCCTTTCCCCCTCTCTTTTCCTGTCTCTCTGCTCCCCCATTACACCAATCCAGCTTTATGACATTTATAAGCAGCAGTCACTGCAGTGAAAATGATTGCTTTTTTTTTAATGGCGAGTCCTTTATTTTTCTGATCTAAAGCGCTGTGAGGTGATCTCGGATTTGATCATAACTGCTCCAATTTGAGTTTGAGCAAAGAGCCTGAGATGGGTTATTAGATAGTAATTTAGTAATGTGGTGGTATGAGAGCTGTGGAGGGATATAAGTGAAGCTGACAGTGTCTGAAGAGCCTGGAACATGGTCTAATAGAGTATAGCATACAGCCACACTACATATATCTGTCATGCTTGTGCTCTTTCACCTTCTTAGTCTGAACACCACTTTATCTAAATCCATTCTTTTCACATATTTAAGTGATTAAGCACACAGACAAGGAAGGTAATTGAGCAAGCTAAGTGAGACTGAACCGTCTACCGATGAAAAATATGTTTCTGGTCTTCCTTATACTGGTGTATATTTTAATATTTTTCTTTAGCCAGACTCTGAATCAGCCTTAAAGTTTCTCCACCCCAACAGCTGGGACCTGGCAACCCAAGGAACAGTATCTGGCGGTAGGGCTTATGAAACACCTCTCCATCCAGGCTCCTCCACACCACACCTCTGTGTCCTCTTTATCCCTCTCCTCTTCAATCCCTGGTTGATCCCTCCTCTGCTTCCTCCATCAGGGGGTTTGACTGTAGGGAAAGACTTGCTGACTTGGGTTTTATGTGGTACCTACAGCCCAAATGTCATCACTCCAACTTTGATTTCTGCAGTTATGTTGTGTTTTAGAAATAATTTTAAGGTTTTTATTGATCCGTTTCAAAGCATGTGTAGGGCTGACTTTGAGCTACCGACGGGTGACAAGTTAAAGGAAAACCAACGCAAAGTGTTTTAGTAAAGTGTTGGGCCACCACAAGCCTCCAGACCAGCTTCAGCGCTCCTTGTCAGATTTTCCGAGTCTCTGAAACTCTACTGGAGGGATGAACATCATTCTTCCAAAACTTATTCCTGTGGTGTTTTGATGAAGGTTGTTGGAGCGCAATGACTAGCACTCTTCTGACTGTAAAGGCCATAGCATATGATTATCATCATTTTGATACTCATCAAACCAGGGCTGACACAAATAATTATTTTTAATCTGTCGATTGGTTTCTTGATTGATCCATTCATCGTTTGGTCCATAAAAAATGCCCATCACAATTTGTTGACATATACAAATTATTTGTTTTGCCAGACCAAGAGTCCAAAACCCAAAGATATTGTGTTTAATATCATGGAAGACCAAGACAACCAGCAAATATTCACAACTCGAGTTGCTTGAACCAGTGAATTTTTGTTATTTTTGCTTAAAAAATAACTTAAACGATTAATCAATTATCAAAGTAGTAGTAGAAGAGAGACGAGAGCTGCAACTAACTATCATTTTCATTATATGTTGATAATCTGTCGATTATTCTCGATTAATCGTTTGGACTAAAAATGCACACCACGATTAACTAAAACCCAAGGTGATGTCTGTAAATTGCTTGTTTTGACTGATTAACAATCCTTAACCTAAAGATATTTAATTTTCTATCATGTAAAACAAGGAAAAGCAGCTAAACTTCACATTTGTAAAGATGGAAGCAATAAAAATGTTTGGCATTTTTACTTGAAAATGTCTATTATCAAAATAGTTGCCATTTTCTTCTGATCGACTAACTGATTCATCGTTTCAGCCCTCTGCCACATTCTCTCTCTCATTCTCTTCATCCTCGCAGGGCCCTTTTGTGCCTCGGGGTCCTGGTCAAACCTTCACTTTGGTGTGTTTGATTTCCGTTGTTATTTACTCCCCTGCTCTGCTTCAGCCACATTGGATTGGTCTGGTGTGCATGGTATGTGCAATCACAAGCATGCAATGGCAGCTCAGCTTTTGTGGTGTGTCCAGTGAGGTGTGATTGTCCATACAGAGCAGTGAGGGGGGTCCTGCTTCCACTGCTCGGATGCTGAGGTTGAAACCATATCAACAGGCATGCAGCAGAGCAGAGCTGACCCCCACATGGCCCTTTTTTTGGAAAGGAGCCACTTTTCGCTGTCTGTGACGCAGGTTCAAAAGGGAGAGGTGAGGGGAATCACTCTCATATCCTGTCTCTGTGCGCACTGATCCACAGAGGCTCATGTTTATACACCCTCATATGACTAAGACTGAGCAGAGGAGAGACAGAACAGAAAGAGGGAAGAGAAACAGGGCAGGGGAAGCAAAAGTGTTTATTTTCCTCTACATATGTAAAGGCAGGATTTGTGGGACACGTGTGAAGGAGCGGAGGCTTCCTCCTGCTTTGTGTTTAGAGTTGGACCTCGTCAGAGCAGCTGCCATTAATCTCTTAGAGCCAGACAGCAAACCAACTCTTCTAAATAGCTTCAACACCTTAAAAAGCTTAACAAGACTGGATTAAATGAAATGGAAAAATGTCGCAAGATTGAGCTGGAAAAAGAGAAATTAAACAGTTGAAAATGAAATAAAATGCTTACCAGCAAGATGACTGTTCGTTTTGGACTGTTTGTAATAGCCGTTTTCAATTTGTAGCTGTTTGCAATTACACAGTTATAGAATAAGATTTTTATCAGCCTCTGCAAGCCAGTAGAATAACAGCCAATGAAATGGAGTTTGACTCTGTTGGTTTCAAACATGGAGGTGAATGTTTTAAAGAATGTGAGCTACTGGTGCTACCTTATCTGTTTACACTGTGATAAATGAGTGGACTAAGAGTCCTGAGAAAACCTGTTGACCTCTTTAGATTTGACCCTTGACATGACTTGACCTATAGAAGAGTTTCTGTGATATGGAGAAACAATAGAAGAGCTGCATAGGTTTTTTGAATGTATTGTCTGGTGTAGGACATAGTTAGATCTGGCATTGAATTAGCAGAGTGCACACAAACTGTACATATAGATGTACATAAGCAGACAGTTAAAGGAAAAGTTTGACATTTTTGGAAATACATTTATTTGCTTTCTTGCTGAGAGTTAGATGAGAACATTGATACCACTCAGATGCCACAGGCTTCATACACCATGCAGGCACATGCCGTCTTAAAACATTCTTATTGCTCTACTTTTGGAAGTTGCAAAACCTCTTTGAAAATTTCTCATACATCTTGTTGTAAATCATCCATCCATTGCTTACTCCTATGCAAGGCTACAAGGGAAGATAAAGCTTATCTCAGCATGTATAGAGAAAAAGGGGGGAACATGCCAACTCTACCAAGGAAGGATCAGGTTTGAGATTTGAACCCAGGACATTTTTTACTGTTAGGCAGCAGTTCTAGCCACTAAGCCACTGTGCCATCCTCACAAATGCCAAAAGTTACATACATTTACTTTGTGTTACTAGAAGAACTAGATGTTTTGCTGGTAGTAGCTTGTTTGGGGCTTACCTTGAGCTAGCACAAGCAGAGCCCCATCAAGCAGCCAACCGAAATGGTGTGCGCCAAAGATGTTCTTGTTCAAGTTTTGTTGTTATGGTTGGGACACAATCTGGAGGTTGTCTGCTTAGCAGTTCTCAACAAGAAAAGCGAGTAGGCAAACAGGTGCAGCAGCTCAACAAAAGTAGTCTCACCATGCAACTATGCATGGGCCCTTTATACACCTGGTCTCTGAGTTAATTGATAAGCCACATCCACTACCAGCCAACCAAGAGAACGAGGGAAATTGATTATATGAACCTACTCCTCAATTTAAAACTTTGGTAGAAATGTTTAAAATTCTCTTCTTTCAGGAATCTAAAGGCAGCCAACCACAGCTATAGAGAGGCCTCAGCCTGGCGTGTCTATTCACATTGGGAGTTTTAGCAGTATTAATATCTTTGATGAATCGCTATCTGTCCACCTGCTTGAGTTATGGAATATCGCTTTTGAATCCTCCTGCCCCCGTTTGGGCTGTTTGCAGGTCGAGCCGACCCTTGTAAGAAGAGTGATGGTCTTCTTAAGCTACAGAGAACGATTCCTCTTTGTCACTGGATGATCTCTATCACTTTACCACACACGTCACCACCACTCCGGATGACGGATGCATGGGCTTCTTGGCTGCACCTGTCATTCACATTAGTGTGAATACAACTGCTTTATTCACATTTTTCAGTTTTTCTGTACATCATCGCGGTCCATGCTGTCCCATGCACCTGTATTACACCCCCCCTGATACATCCAGGCCCTCTGGGGTGGACATTGGCACAGTGCTTTTGCTGCAAATCTGACTAAACCTCAGTAACCTTTCTAAGATCAACACGTGGTCTTATTAATGACTTCTACAGTCGGATGTGCTTAAGGAGTTAGCTGCCACGCTGTCAGACCCCCACGTGTGCTTTCTGCTCAGTGCAGACTTGGCCGGAGGACAGTGCAGGGCTTTCTGTGCTTCCCTGTTGAGGATGATGCATTGGAAGTCTGTGCCACTGAGAGCCATGGATCACATACTTATGTTAAGTACGTTTGTCCCCATTGAGCTCTTCAATCCACTCAAAAATCCATCATTGTGGCTATAATTCGTAATGCAGGGATTCTCTGTGCATTTCTGCGTTTTTGTGCGGAGACTTATTACAGATATCTACTGCCAGACATTTTTCCAGGAAAAAGACACTGTTGTTTTAGCTGAGTTGTTTTTATGCCTCTCCCCTCTGCTGTTTGTATGTGTGTCTGTGTATGTGTGAGTGCTATGGACATGACCACGGTGGCCATGTTAGTCAGTGTGTCTCTCCGGGTCTCTGGGTTATGTTCGCTTCCCACAACTTTACGCATGTTTGTCTCAATGCGAGCCTAAAACCTTCGGTGCTCCACATGTGTTTCTAATAACACACAGCTCCGACGGCCTGGCAAGGGACTCAGGGTGGGGGGTGGAAGATATTTAACGGAGGGGGGAGTAGGTCTGGAACAGGGGGAAAAGGGACAGCAGTGGTTTGGATGTCATGTGGAAGGAAATAAGTGTCAAGAGTATGCTCCCGTATGTTGGAATCTGGTGCCAGTACACAAGATTGAGTGTGATGCGTTATTCCCCTGACAGCCATACTTGCAATGCTGATTTTGTTTGAATTGGACACCTGTTCCACTTGAGTTTAGCAGGCATTAAAGTGACATAATACCCTAACTGCCCAAATACGGTAGTACCCATCTCAGTCACTCAGCCTATTATAAAGTCATTCTAAGAAAACTTTACATGTTAAACCTTCAAACAGATCTACTCTAAATAACAGTAACGTCTTATTTTCACTTTATCCTCGAGTGACAGGAGAGAGTCAGAATTAAGGGAGTGGAAGGAGGATAAATCAGTGCTGTGCAATAGCCAGACATGGGGAAGCACCCAGTAATTACAGCACCACTTCTCTTTCATGAGAATCAACGATGCACATCCTTCTCCCCCTCCTTTTCTCCCTTCCTTTCCAAAACCAGGCAGTCTCATCTCTCATTTCTGTGGATTTAATGTAACGTTAAATTCAATGTAAAATATGACCCCTTGTGAATACAATTTGCTTTTGGAATGTAAATCAGTTTAGACTCAGACAATAAGTTGCATTATTCAATCACATTAAGATTTGCAAGACTGTTTCATAGTTTACAAGGTTTTCTGTTGCATAAGTGCCCTTTTTCCCAGACAGTCATATGAGGCTCTCCAGAAGCAGCACCTGCTCACCCCACCCAGCCCCTGTTACTCAGCCACAACCATAATCTTGCTAGCAGCAGTGCTTACGACCCAAAAGCATCTGGAACAAACCACCTGAATGTCAAGGGTCACGCTGTGATGTCACTGCTTAATGTCCAATGGAAAAAAGAAATATAAAGTGTCACTCGCACCATGAGCATTCACCTCACTCAACCCCAGCAGAGGTTAGCAGTTCAAACCAATTCATAATTCAACACTCCTCTACATTCACAGCAGTCCAAGCTGGAGCTGTTGTTTATGTGAGCCAAGGGATTACATGGTTTAATATGTGTGCTTGATATACCACAATAGTAATTCAATACATGTCACATTAATGAAAGATTTCACTTTTTTTGTACATGTTTGAAGTCAACAATGAGAAGGTCTTTACCAAACAAAGGAGCATTCTTCTTGTAAAAGACCATTGTTAAGTTAACTACTTCTCTCCAGCTCATCTACACAATTTTATTAGCCCCAGTGGCTGTGCTTGAGGGATGGTAATGTTGATTGGTGTGACGGTCCGCCACGGTCCAGACTGAAATATCTCAACAACTATTGGATGAATTGCCATGACATATGTACAGACATTCATGGTCCCCAGAGGATGAATCCTTCACTTTTACTCTAGCGTCGCCATGAGTTTGACAGTTTTGGTTTTGAGGTAAATAACTTGGCAAATATTGGATGGATTGCTAAGAAATGTGGTTCAGATATTAAAGGTCCCTAGAGGATGAATCCTAGTTACTTTGGTGAACACCTGCTGTGCCACCGCAGGTCAAAGTTTTAGATTATCCAATGACATATCTCAACATGTACTAGATGGATTGGTAGAAAATTTTGAACAGACATATTTTTTGTTCTGACTTTGGTGATTCCCTGACCTTTCCTCTAAGGCCACCAGCAGGTTGATCTTTATGGTTCAGAGTGAAATGTCTCGACAACTATTGGATGTATTGTAATTAAATTTGTTATAAACCATCATGTTCCCCACAGGATGAACTCAAGCAGAAATATTTGTGACTGCCTGAGGTTTCCTCTAGTTCCATCATCAGGTCAAAATTTTAATTTGTCCCATATATTGTTTTCTGACAAACGTAAGCAATACTAACACGCTAAACCTAGATCGTGAACATGGTAGACATTATACCTGCTAAACATCAGCATGTTAGCTTTGTCATTGTGAGAATGTTAGCATGCTGACATAAGCATTTTGCTCAAAGCACCACTGTGCTTAAGTACAGCGCCATAGAGCCGCCAGCATGGCTGTAGATTCTTGTTTCAGTGTCCAGTTTTCCCACATTTGGCTCAGTAGGTCTTTAGAAAAAAATCACCTGTGAAATGGGAAGTGATGCATTTGTGTGGAATGAAACAGAACAAAAGCTGTCTTAGTGTAATCACAATGACACACTGGCTAAATAAAGAAAGAAAAGAGTACATAGAAACTCTAATGTCAACAACATAAAATCTAAGGTGTTTAACCAACAGTACAACTGTATGATGACTAACACATCCATTGTGTCAACTAAAAATTATGTCAGAGAGACCAGTCACCAGAAAATGGCAAACAAGAAGGCAGTGTTAGACTAAATAATGAAGAGGACATTAATGAAATTACCATTCAGTCTGAATATCATGCTAACTTAGCACCTCAAATTTTTTTATTTTAAATTTGTGGAGCCTAAAGATTAAATAATGAGCTGTGTTAGTTCTTAATGTAAAAACAAGCTGGATAACATAGTAATGCAGTTTAGAGGTCTTACCCATAAAGGGCCAACGTTTTTATATTCACTAATGATAGTGCAGCTCAGCATTATGTTGTGCAGCCTTTTGTCGAGGCCTGTAACGGATTGATCAGGACCATGAATGGTTTTGTTTGACTAACTCATCTATCTGTGTGTGTGTGTTTCAAATTGGTTGCGTCACTGCCAGTATACACTTCTCTCACTATGGAGATTCAGTTATTTCCAGCTGTGCTGCTGCTGTTCTTATCTGATTCCCAGCTGATAAGATATGTTTGTGTTAGTGAGAAACAGGGAGAGAAACATTTCAGTTGGCCGTCAGGCAGTGATTGGTTAGCTGGAATGACTCTGGTCTGTGTTTTATTGCTGTGGGCACTGCTCCCGGAGAACATTGTGTGTGTGTGTGTGTGTGTGCACCTCTGCCATGTGTGTTTTCACACAGGCGTGTGTGTGCCATGCTGAAGATATCAAAGCAAGCAGCCTTTTTCTGGACCGTCCTGCCCGCTTTACTCTAGTTTGCCCTCTTTCCTTTAAAGGGAAACTCACGTCATTACTGTGGCTATTTAACAGCTTTGAATGTTACCTGTATTTATAGACACGAACACTTTTCATATATATTGCCAGAAAAATACATGCAATGCCTTCTGCTTTTAGCCAACCGTTGGATGTTTTTAACTGCTCATAAAATACCCTATGTTCATTTTCAAATGCTGTGCTGGCATGTTGGTGCCCAGTTACAGTAAACCACTAGTAACATGCAAATGTTTTGCCTGACAAATGTACAACCACAATTTTCCATGTATTGTTAAAATACAAAACAACTGTAAGGACATTTTTGTGTGACTGGGTAGGGTCCGACCAACTGGCTGATCGTAGCATCCATGGTAGCCACAATATAAGTTCAAGGAATGACATTCTTTTACATTGTTGGATGTATACAAACATGTTTGGTTACACTCACTTGGTAGTCAGATGCTCTTGTTTCTTAAGACACTGGTCATCTCTGACAGTTTATCTTTGAAAAAGTCCTTGTTGTGTTGTGGTGGCACATAAATTCAGAATTCCTTTGTGCTGCTGTCCATAATAGAATCTGACAGACATATGCAGCATGGTTAAGTTAACCACACCATAATATGTTGGTTCTGTTGATTAGGGCAGTTTGTTCCATTTTGACAAAGTTATCCCAGCTAGTTTGCTTGCTGCTTGCTGTATCAGTTTTTATTTTTCAGGTTAGCATTGCTAGTGGCTCAATTAAGCACTGCTGTTGATTTTCTGCCGGCCAAGGCTTCATATTGGTTCCCCAGTGTCTGTAGCTTGTATAAATAACCATTTCTCCTGTTGTTCCTTTCAGTTTGTCTTAGAAGGGAGATTAAAGTGTCAGTCCTGCATACATTCACAAGTCTGTCTGCACTGGCTTCAACAGAATTCAATACCTCTAAATCGAGATATTTGTAAGCACAATTGGAAAAGACAATGCCATGCCCACTGTGGGTAGCGTCTAAAACCCAGGAAGTTGGAGCTTTTTTTCCACTACTGACTTTCCCCACAAATTTACCTGATAGTACATCTTCATTTCAAAGAACCACACAACATAGCACAGTATTATGACTCCAAATATGAGATAGGGATAATGTTAAAAAGTGTGTTTCCCTTTAAGCTCCAGCCTTGTTAATGATACCAAACATTCCTGTCAGTGCGAGCATCATTTGCTGGTAAGAAACTAAGAAATGTTAACTCCTCAGTAGCCTCTACGCTTCTCAACCAGCTGTGTAGCCAGCACCAACACATTTTCTCTCAGTCCATTCTCCCACATCTTACTCCCAGCCTCAGCCACATCCTCAGGCAGGCATACATCTCTCTTCCTGTCAGCAGCTAATTGGTTGGCCCTCGGGGCATCCTGTGTCACACCGCACCACCATTCATTGGCTAATATGCACTCTGTCATTGATGTCATCTGTCAGTGGCAGTGGCAGATCCAAACTGTCATGTTTTTAACAAAAAAAAAAATTAAGTCTTTCATTGGGTTGATATATAACCAATACATTAAAACAGCATATTTTCCCATATGTTCAAATATCAACTGTAAGGATGTTGAAAAAATAACGCCTGTCAGTTTGTCTTGTAACATTCATAAAACATGCTTACATGCCTGTTTTTACAGAGTTTTAAGTCCCAATAATAATGTTTTTTTACATCCCATTTTACATCCCATGTGAATGTTCCTGCTTCACTACAGTGTTGCATTAGCAGCATGCTATACTTCACATCCCTTCATTAAAGGCTGTGAAGCATCAGGTGTCTGTTGATAAGGATGTTTGTGTTTTTCCCTTTGTGCCTTTGCCTGTTCTGATGTATCAGGTGTCCATTTTGAAGCAACAAGCTGCACACAGGTGGGAGGAAGAAAAAACTCACCAGCACAACATAAATATTATCCAGAGTTTCTGGGAAGCATTTCTCTCATGTCGATGGAATTGCTCACTTGAATCCTTGCCAGCACACCGTTTCTCCCCCCCCACCACCACCACCACCACCACCACCACCACCTTTCCTCTCTCTTTTCCTCCGCTCCCGCTCTCTCCCACTCCACCTCAGAACAAGTCTTAATTTGTCAGGAATATTACTGCCCTGTGCCGACATTCGCAGGGCTGCGGTGGCTTATGGGAACCGGGGCCAGCTGCGATTTGATTTGCTCACGGGAGACGTGCCGGTGCTCAAACTTCTGCCTAGTTTGGCTTGTTTAAACACACACACACACACACACACACACACACTCCGTGCTGCCCTTGGCATTCAAAACTGTTAGATGGAATTCTTCAGCAAGTGTACTCACTCTCGTTCTAGTTTTTACAGCACTGGGGAGCTGGAAAGGTTGGGATGAGTGATTGCTAGTCGCTTAAGGCAGAACACTCCTCATAGTTACACAGTATAGGCCTTAAAGGGACACGTGCTCATGCTGCAGGTTGCATACAACTGCATGGCCGGGCCGCCAACACTCCCTAATCTGTGACAAATTTAGGCTTTGAGGAACTGCACTGAGCACAGGGGGAGTTATGCTTTCTATGTGTTATAGGTTCAGGTTTAGATAGGCATATGATTTGTGTGAAGTGTGCCTCAGGGGAGTGTAAAGACAGGTGTGTGTGTGTGTGTGCGCGCGTGTGCGCTTGTATGACTTTGCATATGGGGGTCTGTTTTCTGTTATAGGGAGAGCAGGCCTTGGCTTCCACTAACCAGCACTATACAACCACCAAGAGAGAAGTAATCCAATCTTCTCTCTCTCTCTCTCTGGCACTCTCAGTTTCCCCCTCCCTCCCCTTTCTCCTGTCTCTCCCCCAGGCCTCTCTTATGAAGTGAGAGGCCAAACACAGGCCCGGAGTGCCGGATCAGGCTCCCTCTATCGATTGACTTTATTTATGTGTTTGTTTATTATTTAAAAGGCCCTGAACCCCTCTGTCCCTGAGG